>MVJL01009389.1:0-26904 GCA_002156465.1 Macrocentrus cingulum | reverse complement strand
TGAGGGCATTTTTGACAGGGTTGAGCCATCGCCTCAGGGATGTCGGTAACTTTTTATCTTTCCATAGAGCCATCGTCCGCCCCCCTAAAGTTATAAACAAAAAAGTTAGTTACAGCGCCCTATAGGGGGTCGGTAATTTCGGCTCATTTTTTCGTCGAAAATCGGGAAGTTTTTCGATAGAAAATTTTTCTGACCATGAATAAACTTTTTTTTTTATTTATTTATAAAATAATTATCAAAATTATAAAAAAAAAATAGGCATTGAGACTTGAGGTTAACGTCAAAAAAATGTTCAATCAAGCAGTTAATAATTAATATAATGAATTTTAATAATAAAAAACGTACAAAATATACAAAAATTGATGAAATTAAATACAATAAATTATAAAATGTTGGAAAATACATAATATTCATGTGTTTTTGGTGTCTTATAACCAAAATACATATTGTGAACGATGTTTATTGGATTATAAGTATCAAATTCCTAAAAAAATTACACTTTTAAGATGATAATGTCCTCTTATAGTGAAATTATAAACTTTCATCAATTCCATAGGCCTAAATCGGTTCACCAAGGCCTGTTTTACTCGTAATAAAAGTTGACGAAGGTTTTTAAAAGCTTTTTCACATAATGTTTGGTTCGAAAATATATTAAATACCCTGATTTAACGGTTAATCAACATTCATGAGCAGCAACAGCCCCTGTAAGACCCACAAGATACGTTTTACAATCTATTTCATGCTAGTCCAAAGCGTAACGCACTTTAAAGTGCACGAAAAACATTATTTTATACAATTTTTCACTATGTTTGATATCAATCCAAAGCTCATGTCATTTTTGAGCAGGAGTAAAATATTATAAACCTATTATAGGACATTCAACACACAATACATTTTACTGGTTTCCCGAAGGTAAATACCATTTGAACTTTATAAAAAAAGTAAATTGTTTGAAATCTGCTCTGTTTAAAACTACTTTAATGTATGAATCACGCGAACACTTCGTTTTATCGTTCATTCTTACACTTTACTCAACTTGGAACTATTTCAGAGAGAAACTTTTTTTTTAATTACACGAAAGTACTTTGTTCATCTCTACGCTCTGTTTCAACTCACTCCAAAGACAGTTTATAAATTTTTCACAGTGTCCACTGCTATTGAAAAATTAAATTGCTCAAGATTACAGATTTGCAGCAAGTGAATACGTGATTATTAACTTTATCATTCACAGTTCTACTATTTATGCACTAACATCGTCTTTCCTTCCACTCCCCGATAAATAATAATAACCTACCACCTTCAAGTGGTTTACATTGCAGTTGTACTTATACTAACAATCGTCAGTTTGCAGGAAATTATAATCACAATTAGCCGAGTGTAGGTTTATCTGCTTTTAATCAATAAACGTCGATTGAATGGTTCCTAAAATGAAAGAATGACATGTAATAAATTATTTGAACAATGCAAAAACTTGAAGCTTTACCTCGTTACAGTAATTCAGAGTAACTCGAGTGTTTCAGCTGGCAAGATGATTCAGGAGCAACACTGCAAAGGTTGTAAGCCCGATGAGCTCTAGCACCAGGACTCAGTGCCCGATGATTCAAGAATATAGCCTCGGATTTCCGGCACAGGGTGTTGGCATCGTTTTAATAATGCCTTCGACTGATTCCAAGGAATTGGTGAGCTGGAAAAGCATTAGTATCGTGTAAACTTTTTTCAAGGTTTCCCTCTATTCGAAAAAGACGTGTTTAATCACTTTTTCTTACATGAATAATCGACATGTTTAACGTCATGATGAAACAGACAGGCGAAAATTTTTCAATCACACAATAGATAAAGTAATATAATATTTGATAAGGGCTTCGACAGGGGTACTGATTTTCCTACTGACAACGAAATTATAGAAAAATAATAAACTCGGTCATCAGACAACATAAAAAAATCCTTACTCATGTTATCAGCATTAAGTACAGCAATAAAGATCTACAACCTAACATGAGCTTAAGGACAATCAAAGATTTACAACCCAAAACTCGCTACGCATATATAAAATATATCCAACTAAAAATAAAACGACAAAAAATGAAATCACGTGATTTAGGAAACAGCAAACCGATAACACTATCACTGAAATGTGTATAATTTTTAATAAAACAATCTCTCATAGAGACAACATCGTAAAAAGTAACCAGTTAACGACCAAATCTGGATATAAAATCATTGATATTCAACAGCGATACTGAAAAGATATTCAAATAGAAAGGAGAGTGTAAAAACCCTGTGACAGTCGCTCTACAGTGTGCGAGCTCACACTATTACTCCCCACGATAATAGCTAATCTGTCGGAGAATAGATCGCTGATGGAGAAGCGCCAATATAAAGACTATGAATTTTTTAATTATTTCCCGGTCACCTGAGACGATCCACAGGTGAAAAATTGATTTTCATAATTAATTGTACATATAAAAAAGAGGTTAAAACTGATCCACACGCTCTCGATCGTGAGATGTGCGCGTGAATTTTATGTGTTTAAATGATTTAAATAATTGTTTACCGAGTGGACTGTCCACGCCGTGGACTGTCAAATACAACGGAATATATTTTTTATCTTGATTTTAATTAATTTTCTATTTTTTAGGGGTGTTCTACCCGCGAGGAATTTTGATAATTTATAAATTATGAAGATAAATACTTGATAATGATTGTAGGACCTTTCAACACGCCGTGGACTGTCAAATACAACGGAATATATTTTTTATCTTGATTTTAATTAATTTTCTATTTCTAGGGGTGTTCTACCCGCGTGGAATTTTGATAATTTTTTATTTATGTGAATAAATAGTTGAAAATGATTGGAGGACGTTTCTACACACTGTAGGAAAACGA
This sequence comes from Macrocentrus cingulum, assembly GCA_002156465.1. NCBI lineage: Eukaryota > Metazoa > Arthropoda > Insecta > Hymenoptera > Braconidae > Macrocentrus > Macrocentrus cingulum. The sequence goes on along the minus strand of MVJL01009389.1, from coordinate 24,018 downwards.
ATCCGGTGGAGATTATTTTTTATATCGATTTAAATGAATTTTCTATTTTTAGGGGTGTTCTACCCGCGAGGAATTTTGATAATTTATTAATTATGAAGATAAATACTTGATAACGATTGGAGGACCTTTCCACACGCCGTGGACTGTCAAATATAACGGAATATATTTTTTATCTTGATTTTAATTAATTGTCTATTTTTTAGGGGTGTTCTACCCGCGTAGAATTTTGATAATTTTTTTAATATGTAAATAAATAGTTGAAAAGGATTGAAACACTTTTCTACATGCTGTAGAAAATAAAATCCGATGGCAGATATTTCTTACATCGATTTAAATGAATTTTCTATTTTTAGGGGTGTTCTACCCGCGAGGAATTTTGATAATTTATTAATTATGAAGATAAATACTTGATAACGATTGGAGGACCTTTCCACACGCCGTGGACTGTCAAATACAACGGAATATATTTTTTATATTGATTTTAATTATTGTTCTATTTTCGAGGGGTGTTCTACCCGCGTGGAAATTTTATAATTTATTAATTACGCAGATAAATACTTGATAATGATTGGAGGACCTTTCCACACGCGATGGACTGTCAAATACAACGCAATATATTTTTTATATTGATTTTAATTATTGTTCTATTTTCGAGGGGTGTTCTACCCGCGTGGAATTTTCATAATTTATTAATTACGCATATAAATACTTGATAATGATTGGAGGACCTTTCAACACGCCGTGGACTGTCAAATACAACGGAATATATTTTTTATCTTGATTTTAATTAATTTTCTATTTTTAGGGGTGTTCTACCCGCGAGGAATTTTGATAATTCATTAATTATGAAGATAAATACTTGATAACGATTGGAGGACCTTTCCACACGCCGTGGACTGTCAAATACAACGGAATATATTTTTTATCTTGATTTTAATTAAATTTCTATTTCTAGGGGTGTTCTACCCGCGAGGAATTTTGATAATTTATTAATTATGAAGATAAATACTTGATAATGATTGGAGGACCTTTCCACACGCAATGGACTGTCAAATACAACGGAATATATTTTTTATATTGATTTTAATTGATTTTCTATTTTCGAGGGGTGTTCTACCCGCGTGGAATTTTTATAATTTATTAATTACGCAGATAAATACTTGATAATGATTGGAGGACCTTTCCACACGCGATGGACTGTCAAATACAACGCAATATATTTTTTATATTGATTTTAATTATTGTTCTATTTTCGAGGGGTGTTCTACCCGCGTGGAATTTTCATAATTTATTAATTACGCATATAAATACTTGATAATGATTGGAGGACCTTTCAACACGCCGTGGACTGTCAAATACAACGGAATATATTTTTTATCTTGATTTTAATTAATTTTCTATTTTTAGGGGTGTTCCACCCGCGTGGAATTTTGATAATTTTTTAATTATGTGAATAAATAGTTAAGAATGATTGGAAGACCTATCCACACGCTATGGACAGTCGAATATGAAAGCAGAATTTTTTTTTATTGATTTTAATTTATTTTCTATTTTTTAGGGGTGTTCCACCCGCGTGGAATTTTGATAATTTTTTAATAATTTAAATAAATACTCAAAAACCATTAAAGGACATTTCTACACACTGTAGAAAAACGAATCCGGTGGCAAATATTTTTTAAATTGATTTCAATAGATTTTCTATTTTTTAGGGGTGTTCCACCCGCGTGGAATTTTGATAATTTTTTAATTATGTGAATAAATAGTTGAAAACGATTGGAGCTCGTTTCTACACACTGTAGAAATACGAATCCGGTGGCAGATATTTTTTATATTCATTTTAATAAATTTTCTATTTTTTAGGGGTGTTCCACCCGGCGTGGAATTTAATAATTTATCAATTATGCCGATAAATACTTAAAAAGGATTGGAGGACCTGTCTACACCCTGTAAAACGTCAAATAACATGGCACAAATTTTTATAATGATTTTAATTAATTTCCGGTTTTCCAGGGGTCTTTCGCCGGTGTGGAATTGCTTATAAACTTGTAGACTAAACATCTGAAAATTACTATAGGACTCATCTACACACCGTGGATTGTGGTATACGAGGGCAGAATAATTTTTATACTGATTTAAATCATTTCTCGTACTCCTGGGGTCTTCCACCGGATGGAGAACTGCTTTGCTCCGTGAAAAACAGTCTCAAAACGCTTTATCACTGTTTTCCAACCCTAAATTTTTTTTGTATATACTCTGAGTTTAAAGTATTATGTCTGCATGTACTATACTCTTCCTACACCGGAATGCTATCAAAGACAATGTTCACTACATAAATATCGAATTTTTTTCAACTCTAGGATAGCTTTAACTAGCGTGAGCACGTAACATCAACACTGATGTAAACAGAGCGCCGAATTTATCCCTAACTGTACGACTTTGCATATTTTTAATCGTTGAATCCCCCAAATACGGACTCCAGGACTTGATAGTGTCATGCCGTATCGTTCTAGTAATAAAAGAAATGCTCAACAATAAATATATATCTCACTCACCAACGATGAATCTGCAACTCCCGGTGGGTGCTGCTCCTGCTCCTGCTGCTGTTGTTGCTTTTGGTGCTGCTAGCTCTGTCGTGATATCTTGTATTCGATGAGTCCGGGATCCTTCGAATCATGACCTTAATAATTAAAACAATTCCTTTCAGTTAACGTTTTCTCACTTGCAACAGTCTAAATAAAATGTTACCGAATAAAAACTATAACCTCAAAATATTGCTTCCGAATCTTACCATTGTAATCTGATTTCCTCACATGTAAAGGGCGTACAACTCAAATCATGTGCCGTGGAATAATTGATTTAGGTCTTTCTATCAACATTGATCCTCCAAAACCATTCAATTTCGCGGATATTTTCATTTATCTGCTATGGATTTGCCGTCGTGCGTTTGTACGAGACAGAGAGAGACAAACTAATATCGATTTTACACAAAGATGGCGTCGATGAGCTGTTCTATAGGTGGAATCCAACTTTCTGCGGGCTCTTTCAATTTTATTATTTTTCTCGTCTGAAAATTCGGTATATTCATTATTGTAAATTCAATTGTCAATCCCTATAAAGTAATAGACAACAAGGTGACTCAATATTTTCATTTCCTCTTTTAATGTCTTAATGGAAGAACGATGAACTACGATTTATTCAAGTACACATACACGGTTTACCTTGGGGGTCCGAATAGACACTGTCACCGCTGACTGCTCAACTAAGCACTCTTGAGCGTTACTGAGCACGTCAAGAATGTAATCGTTTCTGCTGTGACTTTAGACGGCTTTTACACCTGAAACAAACATTATATTACTTATATATATATATATATATAAAAATATAAAATTATGTGAAAAATGTTGATGCAAAATTATAATAATAATAATTAACAATATGAATCAGTTTTTGGAATATTTTTGTTGTGCAAACAAAAATTCGAGAAAAAAAAAGCAAAATATGACAAAATGACTCCAACTTGACGGTTTTTTTTGTTGGGAAAACTTTCTTCCTTAACGACAAGAGATAACCGCAAGATAAATGTCAAATTGCTCGGTATATATGTATATTTTTATCGAATAAATTGTTCAATACATGTATATTACAAATGGTAATATATGTATGTAGCGTCGTTCATATCTTCGATCGTATTTCATTGACATCGCCAGTGCAACAGTACGAGTCTGTGAGTGCATTACTGCCTGTTTTAAGACCATTGTTATCAAGTAAAAACAATCATACCGTGATCAAAACATAGAAATTAACCGCTGTTATTTGATGAGATAAGAAATAATGTCGGTACACCACTACACCCACGCTGTCCTGTGCCGTATCCCAAACTCGCTGCAATCCAAGGGTGAGGTCGTGCTGGATGAGGCACGATCGCAGCACTCGGCACTGGCACAGCTTCTCCGTGAGCTGGGGATCGATGTTATTGAGATGCCAGCGGATGAGAGTGCGCCATTTTGCGCCTTTGTCGACGATATTGCCGTGGTCTGCAATGGGATTGCTCTCATCGCACATCCCATCGATGCTGCGCGATCCAAGGAGGTAATGTCCACCTAAAGAATAGACGAAAAAGAAATATTCTTAACGCTATTCAACGACGAATTTTCACAGATTGACACCATTCGAGCTGTGTTGAAAAAAGAGCTTGGGATTCCTCTAGTAGAAATCAGCGATCAAAACGCTCGGCTCGACGGTGGAGATGTTTTATTTACCGGACGAGAGTTTTTCGTCGGTCTGTCGCAATTTACAAATGAGGCAGGAGCTCGAGCAGTGGCTGCAGCGTTTCCAGAATATCCATGTGTCCCGATCAAGGTCTGAAAACAAACAAAAATAACAAATTTCTATTATTTCAATGATTATTCAATAATAATTGACTGTACCGTTCAGGTGGCGGAAAATAAGAGACTCAAAGGTCTAGTAACGATGGCAGGACATAATTTGATCTGTGTGGGTGCTGGAAAAGAGCCGCAGGAAGTGTTAAAGGTAATTTATCCACCTATTGTCATGTTTCCAATGTGTTGTATAAGCCTAGATATTTTTTATTGGCTTAATTCAGCTCGGGAAATGTCGTGCATTTAATGCAGTTGTTCTCGATTGAAGTGATGTCATCAGGTGTTATTTAAAAGTGCATAAATGCTTGGATTTCTGCAGAGAATTGAACGAGGCGCTACGTACACCTATCAGACATTGACAGTCCCCGAAGATCATGCATCCAACGTGATTTATGTTAATGGGATCTTAATTCATCGCAGTGACGATGAAATTCCACGATCAAGCAATGTTTTTGCTGAAAAGGTTGAATTTTTCATGAGATCACTTCGCATGTCTGAGCTGGCAAAGGTCAGTTTAGGCTTGTCATCGTGCTGCTTGCTTGTTCGTAAACCCAGACACATTCGCAGTCTCTAAAGCGCCAATTTTGTTGAGGATCCAGTCAAAAAAATTGCCGGTAGCTCTGAAAAAAATACAAGTTAATCATTGATCATTTCATATTATTAAAATATATACTCTTGCCAAAAGGGTTCTACAATATATTTCAAACGATATAAAAACTATGAGAGAGAATACGAGAGACAGTAATGTATAATAAACTATAAGTAATTGAAAGAATGAACTTATATCTATAGAGATACCATCATTGATCGGACTATTGTTTTTTTTTTAATCGTTGATTTTACTGTCATCATCTTTTATAGAGGTACCAAATAACTTTTTTTTATCTATACAAATATTTATATAGCCATAATAATTTCTGTTAAGCTTTTAGCTTGTATTAATTATATTATTACAAGATGCAGGAAGGTTACCATTTGTTTATTAAATTTTTATCTACACCTTGTCGCGATCACTTTCATCATATTCTGTGTTCAGCTAGCACAAAATAAAGCTTCAGGCTAATTAATACATTTGAAATATTTAATGTTAATGAGTAAAATATTAAAAACAAGTGGTTCCACACTTTCTCTATATTAAAAATATTTTGGACCACAGGTTTATTGACCTGATTTTTGATATTTTAATTAATGCAGTGATGGATGTATTACTGCAAAAGACACATGCAAAATTTTATCGATTAAATAATCACAGATTATCATCTATATCATAATTGATCAATAGAATGTTATGAGATTAAATGACTTTAATGAAATCACTAGTCGAATATCGCGTCATTAATCCCCAAAAAAGGGCTTGTAATTTTTTTTTGCATTTAAAAAAAATTGACAAAAGTTTAACATTGAGTTTTGAGATGTTTGATGAGAAAGAAAAAAAAATTTTTTTTTTTTTCAAATTTTCAGAGAGTAAACTTAGTAATTTTCGTGAATTTTTCGGTTTTTTGCTGATAACTCGATAACTAAGCGAGATAATGAAAAATATCATTCAAGTAAAATGATTGGACATGTAATTTCCTACAAAAAATTTAGAATAAATTTTTTAAATATTATGCTTAGTTTTCGAGATATTTTGAAAAATAAAAATTTCAAAAAATTAATGATTTTGCAAAAACTAAAAAAGATACAAAAAAATTTATTTAAAACTTTTTATAGAAAATTGAATGCTTTATCAATTAACTGTTATGAAATTTTTCGATATTTTTATTATTTACCGAGTTATTGCTGAAAAACTAAAAAAAATCACTAAAACTAGACAAAATCCAAGGGGAACGTCTTTGAAAATTATCGAAAAAAAAATTTTTTTTTTTTATCTCAAAAAAACATTCTAAACTTTATCTTAGATAGCTTTAACATATTTTAACCATTTCCTTGATAAAATATACAACAACAAAATTGTACATCCTTCGGTATTAGTGACACGATATAAAATTGAAACACACAAAAGTGTTGAATTTCTCTGAATAAATAAAAAAATACTTAAATCACAATTTAATCATACTATCATATTTTTTAAAACCATAAAATATCTTTATTTAAATTTTTACAGCATTTCTTGAGGCTTTTAAATTAAGTCGACTGAGAATTGACGTTAAATATCCATTAGATGCAAAATCAAAGGTTCGCGGAAAATTTGTTCCAATACTTCTTGAATATATATCATGTAAAATTTGTTCCCATCGTACCGGTGAAATTATTTGTTTAATCAAGAGTTTCGGAATATTTTCTTTCGAGTCATATGGCTTTCCGGTAAAATTTGAGTAAACCGGTACTCGAATATCGTCAAATGTAATATTCAAAACGGCTTTTTTAAATGATTTAATTGCAGGTTCCATGAGAGAGCTGTGAAATGCCCCGGAAACTGGCAGTCGTTTTATATTTTTGAGTCTCAATTTCGCGGCATTTTTTTGTATGTACGTGAGACACTCATTGTGCCCAGCAAAAACTCGTCCAAAGGGACACAAGTAAATGGCCGTAACGCAGACAGGGTCAGGAACACCCACAGAGAGTGCCCACTCGCAGGCTGCTGCTTTAATCTCGCCAATATTCGAGCCGCTGAGGCAGTAGGCTGAGATCATGCCTTGGGGTACGCTGTCAGCCGCACTCTGCATCGCAGCACCACGGATAGCAGCGAGTTTGATGCCATCCTCGAGTCCCAAAGCTCCAGAGAACATCAGAGCCGCCAATTCTCCAACACTGTAGCCTGCCACGGCCTTGCAGGAGTCAATCACGTGTGGTCGTTCCTCCCAAACCTTCTCCAAAGCTGCCATACACATGATTATCGTGGCAACTTGGTTGTACTCGGTGATATTGAGCTTCCACTCGGGTCCTTTCAAGCACAGATCTTGCAGACGGATTTTCAGCACCTCATCAGCGATCGAAAAAAGATCTTGAACACGAGGAAAATGCAAATAATCTTTTATTTGCCCGACTTTAATTGTTCCCTGACCGGGAAAGAGAAAAATTGACGTCTCCTCGGGATCTTGATATGGACGTGCTGGGATTTCTGAGGGTAAAATTGTTGTTTGTGGATATGGTGTTGTTGACCAAGATTTGTCTTTGGCTTCTTTGAAGCTTGCCGCATCATCCAAAAGCTTTGAGACACTCTCCTCGGATGTTGATTTCACTGAATCACTCAAATCCTTTGGATTTTTGTCGGAAAATTCACGCAATACTGCGTATTGCGTCCAACCGAAGAATTTCGGCACTGTTTTACGGCTAGTTAATAGCTTTTTCAGCCACATTTTTTCACAGTTTTAGGATCTAATCAATACCCAATAACTTTTATCACATGAAAAAGTCTTTTTGTACTGTATTTATTGTGTTTTTTACTTAGTTTTAACTCACAAATCAAGCCGACACATGTGTGCTAATTTGAGGTTAGAGTTGATTTTTTTTACGAATATTAATTGTCGGTAAAAAAGAGTGTCGATATTGTAGGACTATGTCTATACGGCATACGGTATAGTGTATACTGAATAGACACAGTCAAGCGCTGAAATAATAAAATTTTTTTTTTGAAAATTATAGGCACGGATCGTGAGTTACAGAAAACTTCGTAGAACATCTTTTGTAGAAAATTAAGTGCTTATTAATTTATAAAGAATAATATTTTTCGAAATTTTGCGTATTTACCGAGATATCGCGGAAAAACTAAAATCGTTGAAAATCGAAAATTGAACAGGTAAATACAAGAATTTAATGTTTCTATGAGATGAAATCAATTGAAGTTAACAAAATACACCTTCTTATATTGAAAAATGCCAAAAAACTCGAAATTTCGGTTATAAAATCCGCCCTTTCTGATAAACAATCAATTTTATCATTAAATATATATATTACTATTAAAAAACGAAATTTTTCGCTGAAGAATATTAAAATTTGTATGACGAATAATCATAAATTTTTTCCTTCGTTAAATATAATTTTAAAAAATTACAGAAGGCCTTAATAAGAAATTTAACGGCCACATACATCCTTAAATAGTATTTCATAATTTTTTTCATATGAAGGCAATGTATATGTGAATCATTTAGGCATATATAGAATCGCGAGAACAAATCTTGGAAAATGACTAATAATAGTGACTAATACTCTTACGCAATTTAAAACTACGACGAGAAGCGCGTGCTGTATATGCTAATGAATTTCAGAGTTCACATGACGATATGCTTCACTCGAGTAACATATTATAAATCACTTATTCTCAATATATGTATATGACAGTATATTTAGCTTTCAGTAATATTCTTGTCACCGGGAAAAATGAAAGAATAATAATTACCTAATGACGCATCGTAGACTTATCAGACCGAGCGACTTCCGCTGGATGCCGCAGTATCCTTTCAGCACTGTGCCGAGCTCAATCCACTGCTCGATCTCTCATTCTTCACAGAGTACATAGTAGAATAATTAGCCATGTCGCGCACGATGGTGTATACAATTTTGTGCCTTCTGTCAATCGTCCTGGCGCTGAACATGGACCAGGATCGGCGTGAGCAAATTTGTGCGGGCCAACGAACATGCTCCAGCTGTCTGCAGACTCCAATGTGTGCCTGGTGTGCTGTGACAGTGAGCAAATACATATCAGCAACACAAAAAAAAATCAAAATAACTATTTACAAAGCAATAAATAATTAAAAATTAATTTTTAGAGTGCGGGTAAAGATGACGAACCGCCAGTGCGATGTGTACCTAGAAATAAATATCCACATCCGGAGCAGTGGTGTCCAAAAAATCAAGTTTACAATAAAACTTCAACAGCCGCAATAAAAAAGAACGATCCACTGTCGTCTGTCAAGGGAAAAGAAGTAGTTCAAGTGCGACCACAGAAAATTTCTCTTCGCCTGCGAAAAGGTTTAAATTTCTTCATTATAATTAAAATTAGACAAAAAAAAAAATCTGCCGTATTAAATTTCACACTGAAAAATTGAGATATAACCGAAAAATATTTTTTAAATAATAATTTAATGGATTTCAGGAGAAGAACGACGAATAACTTTGCAGTACAGTCAAGCCCAGGATTATCCAGTGGATTTGTACTACATAATGGATCTCTCTGCGTCAATGTGGCCATACAAAAAACATTTGGCTGAGCTAGGAAGAGATTTGGCTAGTGCTATGAGAAATTTAACTAGTAATTTTCGCCTGGGTTTCGGCAGTTTTGTCGATAAAGTTCTGCTACCCATGACGGACACACGACCCACCAAGTGAGTGTTTTAAATAAATTTTTAAAATGATTAAAAGCTCTTGGAATTTTTTTTTTTGTATTAATATAGGCTAAAAAAACCGTGTGACTTTAAAGAAGATGGGAAAACAGTAGATTGTGCTCCACCGTACGGTTTTAAACATCAGTTGACGTTGACCGAAGATGCGGATTCGTTCCAAGTGAGAATATTTCAATTTAAAGAGGTCTTAAGGAGGACGAGTATAAATAAAATTGTTTGAATTTAGGAAAATGTGAAGAAAGCACCAATTTCTGGTAATTTAGATGGTCCTGAGGGAGGATTGGACGCAATGATGCAATCAATAGTGTGCAAAGATCGTATTGGATGGCGAATGAAAGCTCGACATCTCCTCGTGTTTTCAACAGACGCGAGTTTTCATCTGGCCGGCGATGGCAGGGTAAAATATTAATTATAATTATAAAGAATTATTTTAAATACTCGATTGTGATTTTTTCTTAATTTTTAATAATTTAATCAAAGCCTATAGCTCACCTATTATTATACTAAATTTTTAATTCACTGTGAGCCTTGACACGTCTGCACTCTCCGAAAATCCGGGAAGAATGTGTTCGACAGTATAGAGTTTTTGTTTAAAGGAGAATTGTTATAAATCAGCTTGCAGGAATCATTGAGCCGAACGATTGTCAGTGTCACTTGGACCAGGAAGGAGAATACTCGTATTCGCATCTGCAAGATTATCCGTCAGTATCGCAAATAGATCGGAAAGCACGTGAGCACAATGTTCACATCATTTTTGCCGTGCCCGAGACCATGAATAACACTTATCAACAGTTGAGCAGTAGGATTAGTTTGTCATCTATCGGAGTTATTGAGAAAAGTGATACTGATAATGTGATCAATCTCATCAAGGGAGAATACGAAGTAAATGATCTTCCTAAGAGAAAATCAATTTTTTTTTCTCATTGTTATACTTTTAGAAACTTGTGGAGTCAATTGAACTGGAGGACAATGCACCGAAGAACATTTTGAGCATTAATTACTTCTCGAGGTGTCTAAATAAAAGTGGAAACTTGCAGAAACGCTCGCAGTGCAAAGGAATTCGTTATCGTGACACTGTCGAGTTTGAAATAGCCATAGAGGTACTTAAAGATTGTTGTTTTACTGGGTAATAATTTTTTTAAATATTCACGAGATAGGTTTTTAGCCGAAAGAGTGTCCGGCAGACCGATCTCAGTGGAAGCAGCAGATAGAAATCAAACCAAAAGGTCTCAATGAGAGTCTCACTGTTGAAATTGAATTAATTTGTGATTGTGAATGTGATGATCCACAGCACAAAGTGAGTTTTACAACAAAATATCTAATACGTACCGAGAATGAGTTTTGAGTCTGTCAGTAAAGATAAAAAAAATTTATTTTTTAGACAAATTTTTAAAGGGGTATTTAGAAATTCAGAGTTTTTTTGTGATTTTTTTCATTTTTTAATAATAAATTGGTAAATAATTAAAATAACGATAAATGTTACGAGAAATGAATGATTGGGCACTTATTTTCCTATAAAAAACATGCATAAATTTTTTTTTTTCATCTCTCATAGTTTTTAAGATAGCGCTGTTTTTTTTGAAATTTTGATTTTTCAAAATATCTCAAAAACGACGCAAAATATGGAAAAAATTTATTCGTGATTTTTTGTAGAAAATTTAATTTTTATTTATTTAACTCTGATAAAATTTTTTATTATTGCGTTTATTTGCTGAGTTATCGGCAAAAAATATAAAAAAATTACAAAAACTGCTGCAAGAGGCGTTTATAAAAATTTTTCCCCTCTATTAAATATCACAAAATTATGAATAGATAATAATAATAATTTAAATCATATGTTTATATGTACCTGCGTGTGCGATAGGATTATAAAAAAGACGCAAAGGTGTGCAGTGGGCAGGGATCGCTCATCTGCGGAGTGTGCTCGTGCAATCCGGGACAAGGTATCACGGGTAAATACTGCAACTGTCAGGGCAATGAGGCTGGAAATACGACAGTGACTGAGGACTGTCGGGCGCCAAACGATGATCAAGATTGCAGTGGTCTCGGCACCTGCAAATGCGGTAGCTGTGAGTGCAATGTACTTAAAAATTTCAAGTATGTACACTACGGCAAGTACTGCGAGTGCAACAACTTCTCATGCCGACGCAATAATGCCGGTGAGGTGTGTAAATTATTTTGCTTGTGGGCAATAATGTATAGTGATGAGAATATTACATATATATACAGTCATCGGCACCTGTTTCACCAGTTTCCTCATCATCCTCTCATTTTCGCGGTCAACTCTTCTTGATTTCTTCCTTCTTCTCCATCACCACCATTATCTTCTCATTTTCACACTTGCAGCTCTGCAGCGGTCACGGTGACTGTATTTGCGGCACGTGCGATTGCTACCTCGGATGGCGTGGAGAGAGCTGCGACTGCCATGACAACAGTACTTGCTATCCACCGGGTGAAAATTCCGAAATTTGCAGTGGACATGGTGACTGTGAGTGCGGTAAATGTCAGTGCAAACTTCAAAATGACATTCTCTACTCTGGACCTCAATGCCAGTACTGTAAAGTAAGAAATATTTCTATAATAATAACTACAAGTAATTTTTTATTAGAAAATCGAACAATTGAAAGATTAAATTGCTGTTTTAAATGAAAATATCTTCTATACTATTGAAGATAGAAATTTTTTCAATCATATCTTTTTTGTAGAGAATCTTATTACCTATAAAAAAGGTCCGTAACAATATTTACCTAATACCTACCCTTATCAAGATATTAGCAAATAAATAAGTCTTAATTTTTTAAACGATGCGCTCTTTTGGCAAGATTGGCAAAATTTGAATTAATAAAATTATTTTGATTTTCTTTTATTAATTTTAGTTTCATTTAGTCGTCTTATGATTTATGAAGAAATTTTTATTAATGTTTTTAAATTGCAGATATGTCCAGGAGATGATTGTAAAAAACTGCAGGACTGCGTCGAGTGTTTTGCTTACGAATCCGGGCCAAACTTCCATGAAGGATCGTGTCAAATGTGTTTTGCAGAGCTGGACATTGTTCGTATAATTATTATTCAAACATGAAAAAAAAATTTATCCACAATTAATCATGAAAAATAAATTCCAGGAGAAGAGCGAAAAAATTGAGGTGAATCAAACAGAGTACAAGGAGGGAGTGCAACCCTGTTACGCGGTGACAAGCGATGGCTGTCGATTTTCATTCAAGTACCGTCACTTGAGCAAGCGGGGGGACATATCAGTGTACCGAATTGTCACGCAAACCGTCAAAAATTGCCCAGCGTCAATCCCAGTGATTGGAGTGGCCATTGGAGTGCTTGTGAGCACGGTAATCTTAGGATTTTTAATTTTACTCATCTGGAAAATCCTAACAATGGTCCACGATCAGCGAGAGTACGCGAAATTTGAAAAAGAACGAGCGATGGCCAAGTGGCAAAGGGTAATTTTTTCAAAATATTTCAATTATTTATTATTGTCATAATAATTACATTACTAAAAATCAATTAATGCTTGTTAAAGGGCGATAATCCTCTGTACAAACAAGCCACAACGACTTTCTGCAATCCAACGTTCACTGCGACCAAGAAGGCGTGACGCGCGCCGCATGTGTGTCCTGACAACTAGCGACACGGGCAATTCTCGACGAACTAAATCAACAGTAGCGCGCCATACTGTAGAATAATTATCGCACTGATTATATATTCATTCAGTAAACATAAAAGCATCAATACTGTGTAGAAAAAATGGAAACATTAAATTTTTTGTCATATGAAAATTTTTTTAATTTATCAATAATAATTTATCCCGCGAAATGTTTTATAAATTTAGGGGCCATTGATTAATTACGTATATAGGGTTTTAAAACGGAAGAAAGAGGTTTTCTTAATCTCTACATGCCCTTATTTGATGGGGGAAGTGAAATTCCAAGAAATTTCAAGTGATGGATATTTTGCAATTCAAATCTTACGGTAAAAATGAGCAAGAGGAGTCTAAAGAACCTTATAAACCCTTAAATACCTCTTTACTTAATTAATTAACGAATTACCCCTTACCTGACACTTTTTTCGAATTTATAACGAAAAAAAAATTTTTTTTTCGTCAATTAAAATCCAATAAAAAAATAAATATAAAACTTTTTCATCTTAAAATTTCACTGAATTAAATTTCGTTTGTTTTTTTTTTATGGGTTATTTCTTCGCGTCAAATAAAAAACCTCAAAGCGAAATTTTATTGAATATAAATATACTGTTTTATACTGATATGTTTAGAACCATATTATATACTCTAAAAGGGAATTTATCTTTCTCGAGAGAAATTGTGAAATAGAGAGAACGGTAGTAAAATCACGAGTTAAACCCGCAAACTATTCATTTACAGTCTATCATTGAAAATACCTGCTATACTTCTAAGCCTACAAATTTAAAGGCTACTTCTCAATGATGGCCGGCAAAGCATCGATTGTTTGGACGAAGGATTGAGGAACCTGCGGGCAATTTTTTCATCTTACCAGACGTTGATACTATATACTTTAGTTGGCATATACACGCATACACATGCACGGAAGACACGGATGAAAAGGCTCATCGTCGTAAGGTGCTCGTAAATTCGTCACCGTTTGGCTCCTGCTCCACACACAGTCTCCTGCAGGCGACCCACTAATTTCTCATCGTCCCTCAAGCAAATATAAGTCTGTAGCTCAATATATACTGTACCATAATGCTGTTGTAGAGACTGAACGGAGAATGGGACCCGGCGCTCCGCACTAAATCACTACGGCACGTCTGTTTCTTTACATTGCGCAGATTTTATTGATTATTTTACGGCCGGGAACATTGTAAATCTCTTCATCCGGCTCGCGGATGATTCTTGCCCACCCCTCACTCTTATTTCTGCCAATTATATTTGCAAGAGACCACATTGTTAGGACGAACAAGATAAAATATATATAAATATAACCTCTGAAGCGAATAACATTTTTTTTAAATCCATTTATGGGGTCAGTGGTGTCGTCGTGGCGGCAGACCTTTTAATTACAATCATATAACGATGATGCGTGATGATGTGATGTTGTAGAATAAAAAAAGCCTCCATCATGGGGTTGATTATCACAGAGAGCAATATGTATATACGTGCAAGCACATACAGCCGAGGATATGATGCTTTTGAGGCCTTTTTCGGCGGCGTTTCACCTCCACGTAACCCCTTTGCCTTCTCTCTTGGCTCGTTAGCGCGCGTTCGTAAATCAAACCGCAGGGGTGCAACCGCTAATACCCGTGAGCGTTTGCGCCGATCCCGAGAATCGTTTGCTTCACCATCCGCGAAGATATCGCAGCATACTTGCGTACACGCGGTAAACGCTCAATATATCTCGCCGATAATGAGTTTGTTAAACGGATTAATATTGTTCCTGGCTCTTACCTCTCCATGCGCGCAGGAAAATCATGATCGAGCGTGAATACGCGCCGACTGAATCAAAATTCCTCGATTAAGTATTATATAAATTTTCCCATCGGGATGCACCTGCGAAATTGAGTAAATCTTTGATTAATATATATAGTGAATGAATGCAGGAGAAAAAAAGGTACTGTCTGAAGCTAAATCGGTAAAATAGTTGATAGTTAATAATAATATAATGGCTTAGTATAGTGTAAGATATAATTTTTCCCTATATCGAAATGAAGAATAACCTAGTACATGGGATAATTAATGGAGCCGGTAATGAGCCGATTATTATTAATAATATTTAGTCGGGTTAAGTCGGCTCGACCTCGACGAGGAACCCGGACTGTCCGTTAATTGAATCTGCCAATCATCGTAATGAGCGTCAGACGCGAGCGCACACTCTCGGTTGATGATGCTTTTGTGTATATATTATATGTTAGAAGAAGAATATCTTTTTAACATCCACTATATATATAATACTCTTTCACTTGCTTCACGTGTTTTTAATTGTATATATATGAATGCCTGTTTTCGTTTAGATATTAATAAATCCGCAGCCTAAACTGCAACAATTAATATGGAAAAAAGTGATTTTAACGCTTTTAGTGTGAAAATTAATTTTATTAATTTTAAAATTTGATAAAAAAATCTGAAATTCCTCGATCCTTATATACAGTTAGCAATATACGATTTTTTTTTTAGACAAATAAATTGTTTTTTAGCATTGAAAATTCGAATTTTTGAGAAATAAAATTTTTACATGTTGAAAAAACCTGTTGCTATACTTAAATTAACTTGCAAAATTAAGA
This sequence comes from Macrocentrus cingulum, assembly GCA_002156465.1. Taxonomy (NCBI): domain Eukaryota; kingdom Metazoa; phylum Arthropoda; class Insecta; order Hymenoptera; family Braconidae; genus Macrocentrus; species Macrocentrus cingulum. The sequence goes on along the minus strand of MVJL01009389.1, from coordinate 8,093 downwards.
TAAAAATTTTTTTCAGGCCAAACGACAAATATTTGACCATTTTCGAGTTTTTTTTTCAATACTTTTAAGATTTTTAATAGTCTGTCGCTCTATTAAATACATAATATGTATTTTGATCAATAAAAATAATTACTTTTTAATCGGTAGATCCAACTGATCCATAAGTTGAGTTAGAGCCTCCTTAATAAACAATATACACGTGTTATAAAAATTCTATAATTGACTAATTCATCAAAAGTTAATTGGAGTTTAATAAACTTGGAATTTCTTTATGGAAGCTGAATAACAGAGCGTATTATTGCTTTAACAATGATCACAAATAATTTTTTTTTTTTTGCCAATTTATGTATTTTGTGAGGTAGACTGACGTGTGGGTGTTGGTACCTAGTGTGCACCACAGGAGCCCGTTCCACGTCCACTTCCCGTTAAAAAAGACGCGCGCCAGAAGGTCCTAAAACCCGTATATACATTTACATCTCACGAATAAATACTACCAAGTGCTGCTATGGTGCTCAAACGACGATCAGAGACGCGAGTTGTCGCGTTCAGCGCAAGATAAAGTTATTCTGGGCTATTGGGAGAAACAATTAGATAAATAAATACCAGAACGAACGTTTCAACTTTCTCTCGGACAAAGTTAATAACCACAAAAAAATGTCAAGCTCATCGCACGAGGATTCCTTTTTTTGAGTATCATTCAGTAGCTATAAATTTACGAGTTGAAGTGCAGGGCGCAAGTCGGATATTTCAAGTAGTGAGTCGCTTATCACGGAGCAACTTAATGCCCAAACGGTTAATGGATAGATGCAAGGTATATACTTGTTTCAATATCCGAAGGATGCGCGCAACCATGCGAGGATAAAAGAAAGTTTGGATGAGGTAGGTGCAATTCACTCTAATTCCGTGGTCCACGGTGATTTAGGCTATCTGGCATAATCGGCTGGACCCGCCTCGCGCCACGAACCGAAGACCCTGCAGTAATGAGATAGAATTAAGAGGAGACGTGCCCTTCGCTAATCTATTAATTCCTGCACGCGAGATTGCATCGGGCGTCGAAAGGAACGAGTTTTCACAGACAAAACAAAGCCTTAAAAGTCAAATTAAAATAATGAATTTTATATATACCTCGGTGTTTTTTTATTACTGCTTCTTTTGCATATATATTCGGGTGACACGCTTCATTGTTGTAATTCGATCGAGCATCTATGGGCCACACCGGCAGTCGCGAGTGAGTCATTGGAATGCAGACGAACCGTATAGCGAAGTAAGCATTTGTTTAGTGTCGCCTTATCAGAGCTACTTATATGCGCCACTCTTCGTCCATTGGCCGTTGTAATAAGTAAACACATCGATCCTCCGATTATTTCAGTCTGTGTGGTAGATAAAAGCAGACAAATTAGTGTGGCAGTCGTGTTTGAAAAAAAAAACCTGCCCTTGGCGCCAGTACAAAAATGCTTTTCTTCATCAGCCTCGAGAAATATGTTAAAAAAAGTACTTCATTCTCATATTTTTACTTACAATTAGTATTGTAATACAAAAAGAGCAGATTATATATTTTTTTTCGATGGAATTGTGAATTTTGAGACTATTAAAAATTTAAAAACTCAAGATGTAACTGAAAAAGTAAAAAAAAAAATCATGAAAAATGTCGGGTTTTTAAGGATGTATAACGAAAAAAAAAATTTTTATTCGCCCTTTTGTAGAATAACGTGATATCTTACCGTTTTTTGTTGTTGAGATTTTGTCCAAAATACACGTGATTGCAGTTGTATATTTTGTTAATTGTCTGTGCTGACTTCTTAGACAATTTCCGGTGGACGACAATAGGGCGGTTAGCTGAAATTATAGAGCAAACAAGTTGATTTGAGCGATTTTGAGATCACAAAAATGTATAGGCCTTCGAGCCAGGGTGGTCCATGAACGTTTGCCACCTGCCTGACTGCTTTTGATGGGTAGTAATTAAATTGGCCAATATTTCTTAGACGATTAAGTGGTAGCACTCACTTCCGATGTGGTTCCGACAGTTTCTGGGTCGACAGCGAGCCAAAAGTTTCTTGACCCCAATTGGCCAGTGTATACGAAAAAAATTGAAAAGAATTTGATTATACACCACTTTCTTGTAACGATCGTCATAAGGGGTTATGTGGCAGGGCTATTTATCATGTCTGTCGTCTAAGGAAGCCACTTTATGCCTCTTTGAATGTCTCTTCGTGTGCAAAACCTTGCCTAACCTGCATTCACAATATTCCACACGCCTCCACAACACTTTATACTGCAACATTACTTTTCTCCATGCGCCTTGACTCATCAATTGCTTGTGCGCACACGAAGATGACAGAAAAATTTTTATTTTTCCCTACAAAATTATTCAGACACTCTTATAATTTCTATTTTATTGTATAAATGTCACATTTTATAAAAATCCATATTACCAAAATGTCAACCGGTGGAAAAATAAAAAATACCTCAGACAATTTTTTTATTGTAAAGAACAGTACAACACTGTATCAACATACAAATTTTTATGAGTGAAAAAACTTTTTATAACAATAACCAAAAGGAGTGTGCTCTATGGTTTTCACCATATATTGAATAATCTATTACTAAAATGATTATTAACGTCATCGCAGCTATATTTGACTATAAAAAATTTCATAAAAAATGAAAATACAATTATAGATATAAAGGTAGTAGTTGATTCTCTTGGAAATAATAATATAAAAAGGTCAGATGATATATAATACATATAGAGAAGGTGATGCTGGTCGTTAAGTTTAATATTATATTCGTATTATAGACTGGAGATTTTTTTTTTGGAAGAAAAACGACGTCGACAAAGGAAGGCGTGGATACCACAAATCAGACGGCTATATATGAAATGAAGCAGGGCGCCACATGAATAGATTAGTTATTATTGAGTTTCTCGAGTCTCGTGGAAGAATATTAGGAAACGCCCTGATGAAATGTGACGGAAAAATATATAGTCCACATATCAGACCTCTTCTCTCATCTTGCGCGTAGAGAATTCAATAATTTAATTAAGACCGGTTTTATATAAACTCTCTGAGAGATGATTAATTTGAAATTATGATGAAAAAACATATGTATATTAAACAGCTTTTGAAAACCAAGTGATTTCTGTTGTTATACCCCCTGTAGCGTCACTTCCAATACGAATAACAACGTAATGGCCAGTCTTCCACCGTGAACACTCGACTTTACGAGACATCCTCGTCACTATATCTATATAGTAATAGTAATTTGATAATTTAAGATTATTGTGGCGCCAATGCTCCACCATTTAGTCCTGCGTGTAGCCTTGAAAAATACTCCTGTCGTCATTTCTCTTCTGATAATAGAATTAATGGAACACTCGTGATTTATCGCACTATGTCAACTCGAATATTATTTTATTCTTCTGTAAAAATATTTTTTATCAAAAATTAATATTAATTGTAACAAATATAAATGTATTCATCACATTGTAATTTTTTTTAAATTTTATATCAATAAAAAAATTGTCAAAAGTTAATTTTTTTTGTTAATGCTTCGATAACTATGTAAATAAGTGAGATAACAAAAAATGTTATGATAGTAAAATGATAGAAAATTTAATCCTTAAGAAAAAATGTAGAATAAATTTTTTTGGTATTTTCTTTTATTTTCGAGATATTTGAAAAAATAAAAAAATAAAAATTGTAAAAAATCCGAATATTTTTTACGTTAAATTAAAAATTTTCAACATTTTTTTTCACTAGTCTGCTGATGGCGAGGAATATAATGATGTATATAACAAAAACCAATATTTCTTTTCCTTTGTTTCAGGCATATACATACAAATTAATTAAAATATATATTCTTCCACAAAGAAATATTGGCTTAAGTAGGTTTTTTGTGGCTGAGGGTTTTTTATACTCTCTGCCTGTCAGCACGGCACATGAAATATTGTCTTCTCAAATGGCTTGATAATTAGTTTACTGCTCATTACTACAGAGTGAGACAGTATATATATAATATAGTTAGGAGAGGTCGAAATTGGAGGGACCAGAGAGGAGACAAAAAATACTGAAGAAAAAAAACCTGGGTTTCAGAGGATAGAGGGGATGTTTAACGTGATGCGTGCAAGATTAAACGATGCAGGAATAATGTATTATAGCTAAGCCATGATGAGTACTCGTGTTTTATCTTGGTTCGATGATCTAGAGGGCGTTTGCAGGAGATTGCGCGGGAGCCATCTCTGTTAATCATCGCGTAATTACCGCTCCAATTATCAGATACTGAGATACAACTATGGTTGAGAGAGGAAAAATTTCTTTTTAATTTTTTTCAAGGGATTAAATGGTATATAGACAGTGGTGATGGTGGTGTCGTTGACGTTGTTTCGTTAGTAGCGTCGGTGGCTGAATGTGAGTCAGAGGGTTGTGTAGAGGGCGTTACCCGGCATTCCTTGGTAAATTAACTTAGCGGCCGGGAGGATCTCGAGGCGGATCCTGCAGCTTTAAAACTCTCTCTCGCGCGTCTCCCCGCCAAATATTCATTTAAAAAGGTAAATGCAATTTTGCCGTTTTACGTGATTGAGATAATGCCCTCCGATTAACTCTCTTTTCTTTCTCTATATATGTATATATACTGTGATGATGCATCTCTCGTGTGCTTTCACTTGCTTTTATACTCTTGCGCTGCGTTGTCTCTCGCTTATTCTCTTATATAGCCCACGGTAGCTAACGCGTCATTACCGCCGAAATTCAAAACCCCCCTTTGCCTCTCTCAAACACGAATTCGCCGCGGCAATTGCAGCCGAGAGAGGCGGCGCGCCAATCAAATGCAATTTTCGATACGTGCACGTGTGTGAGTGTGTAAGACACACGATTGCCAATGGAAAAGATGGAAAAAAACATCCTAAATAAATAATAAAGCGCTGTAAATTCAATTTACATAATTGTCAGTGTTATTAATTTTTTCTCGCATTAAAAACCCGCTATAGAGTCGAAAATTTTTGAAAATTTGTATATTCTTTTAAAATATATCAATATTTAACTATTGAATATAAAAAACTATTGAATAATATTCTTTTTTTATTTGTATTATGATATTTAGGATAAATTATAAAATTTGTTTGTTGAGATGAATAAATTTCTCCAATATTCTAACAAATGAATTTTTGTTGACAGCTCGAAAATTGTGAAAGAAAATAAAAAATTTACGATTTATTAACGAAAATTTGTATTGCTAAGAGTATTTCATACAAAATTTAAAGATCCTTAAACATGTATGTGATGGAGGTCCTGGAAAAAATCAAGACAAATGAAAGATACGTAATAAATAAAAAAACTTGAAAAGACATCCAACTAATTTCAATTTCGATTGGTTATTTCTTGATTATTGTTACCCTATTTACAGCAGGTCCTTGAAATTGAAAATAGGTAGATAATGTCCTTGCACCTTTGTCCTCGCCAAGTTTGAACTTGATCCATTCGTAAATTGCAAAATAAATCGCTGTTTACAACAATTATTAAATGTTTATTTTTTCGTCCTTATACTGGTTGGATGTCGTGGAAAATCGGAAAGGTAAGTAAGTAGTATTAAGACTAATAAATATATTAGGAAGAAAAAAAAAACTTAAAAGAAACTGAACCGGCCGGTAAAGAAGTCCTCCGTTGCAATTGTTTATATATTTTTCAACCCCTTTTCTGTATCTTCGCCCCTAATCATCGGATGACCTTGAAACTTGGTATGAAGGTTGACTACCCTTACCAGGTGATACCATCTGAGTTTCAGCGAAATCTATTGATAAACAACGAAGCGGCAGCCGAATAAACATTGCAAAAATTGTTTATTTGCAAATATCTCGAGAATGGTTGGAGCTAGAGCATTTTTGAGGGCATTTTTGGCAAGGTTGAGCCATCGCCTCAGGGATGTCGGTAACTTTTTATCTTTCCATAGAGCCATCGTCCGCCCCCCTATTGTTATAAACAAAAAAGTTAGTTACAGAGCCCTATAGGGGGTCGGTAATTTCGGGCCATTTTTTCGTCGAAAATCGGGAAGTTTTTCGATGGAAAATTTTTCTGACCTTGAATAAATTTTTTTTCTCGACTCGAATTATTTTTTTTTTTTTTATTTATAAAATAATTTCCAAAATTATAAAAAAAAAAGGTATTAAGACTTGTGAAAATAAAAAAAAAAAAAAAAAAATTTAAAAGGAACTGAATCGGCCGGTAAAGAAGTCCTCCGTTGCAATTGTTTATAACTTTTTCAACCCCTTTTCTGTATCTTCGCCCCTAATCATCGGATGACCTTGAAACTCGGCATGAACGTTGGGTACCCTGACCAGGTAATACCATCTGAGTTTCAGCCAAATCCGTCAATAAACAACGAAGCAGCAGCCGAATAAACATTGCAAAAATTGTTTATTTGCAAATATCTCGAGAACGGTTGGAGCTAGAGCATTTTTGAGGGCATTTTTGGCAGGGTTGAGCCATCGCCTCAGGGATGTCGGTAACTTTTTATCTTTCCATAGAGCCATCGTCCGCCCCCCTAAAGTTATAAACAAAAAAGTTAGTTACAGGGCCCTATAGGGGGTCGGTAATTTCGGGCCATTTTTCCGTCGAAAATCGGAAAGTTTCTCGATGGAATATTTTCCTGACCTTGAAACAAATTTTTTTTTCAACTCAAATTATTTTTTTTTCCATTTATTTATAAAATAATTATCAAAATTATAAAAAATTTGGAATATTTTCCTGACCTTGAAACAAATTTTTTTTTCAACTCAAATTATTTTTTTTTCCATTTATTTATAAAATAATTATCAAAATTATAAAAAATAATAGGTATTAAGACTAATAAATATAATAGAAAAAAAAAACTTCTAGGAAACTGAACCGGCCGGTAAAGAAGTCCTCCGTTGCAATTGTTTATATATTTTTCAACCCCTTTTCTGTATCTTCGCCCCTAATCATCGGATGACCTTGAAATAATAGGTATTAAGACTAATAAATATATTAGAAAGAAAAAAAAAACTTAAAAGAAACTGAACCGACCGGTAACGAAGTCCTCCGTTGCAATTGTTTATATATTTTTCAACCCCTTTTCTGTATCTTCGCCCCTAATCATCGGATGACCTTGAAACTTGGCATGAACGTTGGGGACCCTGTCCAGGTAACACCATTTGAGTTTCAGCTAAAAAAAAAAAAAAAAAAAACGTAAAAGAAACTGAATCGGCCGGTAAAGAAGTCCTCTGTTGCAATTGTTTATAACTTTATCAACCCCTTTTCTGTATCTTCGCCCCTAATCATCGGATGACCTTGAAACTTGGCATGAACGTTGGGGACCCTGTCCAGGTAACACCATTTGAGTTTCAGCAAAATCCGTCAATAATTCAACCCCTTTTCTGTATCTTCGCCCCTAATCATCGGATGACCTTGAAACTTGGCATGAACGTTGGGGACCCTGTCCAGGTAACACCATTTGAGTTTCAGAAAAATCCGTCAATAAACAACGAAGCGGCAGCCGAATAAACATTGCAAAAATTGTTTATTTGCAAATATCTCGAGAACGGTTGGAGCTAGAGCATTTTTGAGGGCATTTTTGGCAGGGTTGAGCCATCGCCTCAGGGATGTCGGTAACTTTTTATCTTTCCATAGAGCCATCGTCCGCCCCCCTATTGTTATAAACAAAAAAGTTAGTTACAGGGCCCTATAGGGGGTCGGTAATTTCGGCCCATTTTTTCGTCGAAAATCGGAAAGTTTTTCGATGGAATATTTTCCTGACCTTGAATAAAATTTTTTTTTTAACTCAAATTATTTTTTTTTTCCATTTATTTATAAAATAATTATCAAAATTACAAAAAACAATAGGTATTAAGACTAATAAATATATTAGAAAGAAAAAAAAAACTTAAAAGAAACTGAACCGGCCGGTAATTTATCAAAATTACAAAAAACAATAGGTATTAAGACTAATAAATATATTAGAAAGAAAAAAAAAACTTAAAAGAAACTGAACCGGCCGGTAACGAAGTCCTCCGTTGCAATTGTTTATATATTTTTCAACCCCTTTTCTGTATCTTCGCCCCTAATCATCGGATGACCTTGAAA
>MVJL01009381.1:0-58480 GCA_002156465.1 Macrocentrus cingulum | reverse complement strand
ATCTTACGCTATTATAAATATAAATCTTTTTATAAATCTCTGTCCCTCATTTCTTTACAGTATTTAAGGTACAGAACATGAATAACTTTGTTTTGCTTCGAGATTATTAAAATGAAATCCGTCACGATCTGGATTTTAGTTTTAATTTGTGGCATGAGCACGGCCGTGTTCATATGGCCGGTGGAACGAGCATTCAACCATTGCCAAAATACTTCAATTTTGGCATACACAATGTTTAAGCTTCAGCAAGAAAATTTCGAGTTGAAGAAAATTGAGATGATCGTTCTTGAAAAGCTTAGTAACCGCCAAAATCTGCACTAAGGATTTATTCAGAGCAGCGCAAGAATTAATGCACCTTGGGGAAGATATCCCCGACCTCAATCCATACGATAAATATAGGGTAGCGGGCATTGTAAAAGGCTTTGTACGAGTGGCTCGCTATTTTTTGTAGCTGTTAACGATGCTTATTATGTTATTATTTGGAATTTTAAATAAAAAAGAACATTTAGAACGCATATAAATTAATAATATAAACAATGTTTCTGCCTTAAAATCCGGCGGAATTCGTTACAATATTCCAACTTTTGCCATCGAAAAAAATGGAAACTCCCCTCGTATACCTGCCTCGAATTTACGCAGGAGTGATTTTTTTATGCGATTGGGTTATAATGTGGATATGACTGACTTCCATGAGACCAATTTAAATAAGATGATTGCCCATTAGTCGGCGGTAACGGACAATTGTTGGAATTGATAGTTGGTAGTCCAAGGGGTAAGGTTGGCGGTGCTACGACACTCGCTTGACGTACATTAGGACCCATTTCTTGATCAAACTGGGATTGTTGATCATTAGATGAAATCGACGGCAAGGCGTCCGCGACAGGAGTTGTCAGTTTTTTTCGTACTGCAATATTCGACGGCACTTCTGTTGATTTTTCGGGAGTATCCTGGAGATTGGGTTCGGCGGCGTGAGGCATTTCATTTTGTCCTTTTTTGCCCATTTTGTCCAACGAGTATCGCTGATTATAGTACGTGGAAAGCTGCGGAATCAAAAAGTTGGCTATTGTATTGTTCCTTACCAGTTCTCCATGAAGTTTTGCCGGCCAATTATTTTGATCTTCATCTTTTATTTGTGTACGGAATTTATTTATTAAATCAACACGTACAGTATTGATAAAGAAGATCTCCAACTAGCTTCAAGATGTCCGCGCGAATATGTTGCTCGTTATGAAGACTTGTACGGAGCAAATCACATGACAATCAACAACAACTGCTGGTCGAGGAGACAGGCATCAAACATGAAAACCGATATATAACTAAAATTAAGAAGAAAAAAAAACTGATTTAACGTTGTGTAATAAAAATATATTTAAACTTGTGGAAACGTTGAAAATTTTATGCTGGGAATCAGAACAGGGGAATAAATTATAACCGACATACCGTCATTTAAAATTAATGTTGTCGCATATTCTGTTTCATTATTTTTTAACGTGATCACATGAATTGTAAAAATTGTTAATTAAGGCTCCATGAAAAATGCAGTTTTCATAAATATTACGTGGGTTGTTGTTAACAGATGACTGAGATGTCTGCCGAATCTTCGTCATTAATTTCAAATTCCTCGGAGCAATTGCTGTTCATTTTTCGATCTGGAGATTTTTCTTTGACTTCAATTGAGTTGTTTTTTTTTGATAAAGTTGTTGACAGCCGTACATGATTTTGAGAGGATGCCTGGCGTATATCTTCAAAAATCTTTTGTCGGTTTTTCATTGAATTTTCGACGTATCCTGTATAAATAAGCGCAATTCATAAATTTATATTCTATAGTCAATATTTATGTATGTGTAGTTGTATATTTATATATGATTGTATATTTTATATTTATATTTATTTATTTAATTATTTAATTATTTATTTAATTTTTTTTAGTTTTTTAATTTTTTAATCTTTTTTTTTTGTTTATTTTTTTTATTATAGTCAATATATTTTTTTTTCGAGTTCTGCAAAATTTGTAAATAAATGTATATATTTTTAAATAATAATCATTATTAATCTAATTAAATAAATGGAAGTGTTACCTTGAGCAATGCCGGTAGACTTCCAGCCTCCTAGTTGTTTAAGCATAGCCGTACTAGCACCAGAGTTAGACAAAAGAGTGACTATAGTTCTCCGGAAGCAATGCCCTGTATATAATTTAGCATTAGGTAAATTTAAATTGGAAGCAATTGGGAACGGTGTTTCTCCAATCTTATTTCTGCCCATGACTCGTTGGTGAAATTTTCCTTTCTGGTACTGGATATAAAATCTTTCCGTGAATGTTTCCTTGAATCTCATCGAAGTAAATTGCTTGTCTTTTTCATAAAAAACTTCTCTGATTACGAAGCGGCGAGGAACATCATTTTTTGTATCATTGATCGACACAAGAAACTTTTGACCAAGATCTTCGACATCTTGCACTTTTAGTTTAGTATTTAGCGATGCCGTGATAATCACCATATACACCAGGTAAGACTGGATAATCAAACGCTTTGCTGAGCTTGGCTAGAGTTATATTAAATAAATTTGAGACTAAGCCTGTGTGCTCTGGTTTCATTTATATTTATTGTTGTATGCATTTACACAAGATTTTTTCTCACACATGCTCATCCAGTGTTTTTTTTTATATTGTATGTCCATTTTTCCTTAAATATAAATATATATTATACTTAGTCGATGGCGATAAGACATTAAATAAGTGCGAGCAAAGCATATATTCATATGATATTTTTTTTATCATGAACTCGCACTCACGTGACGCTTCAACGCACATATTTACGCGAATTTATTTCGCATAACTTCGATGGCACATTCCGATCGGTGCGTACGCTTAGAAACTAGTTTCTACATCCTCGAGAAAGGATCAAAAAATTTTATTTCCCCCCTCGTAATTGCCGTCGTGTTTCCTCACCGCAGAGAGCCGTGGGCTGAGATTATTGCAGCTCAGTTGGCGCATGAATGAGTGTCACCACGATGGAGAAATACAATTTCATTTTATTGTCGTAAAATAACATGGGAGATCACGTATTATTGTTTGTGCATCAAATAAATTATGTGTATCGTGTATACGTATAGGTAGAAACTTGCGTGAAACATTTGTAACTCAATATCACCGAATGTGTTATTGTGTAACAAGCAAGACCGTGTTGATTAAATTAACACCACGGGATGTCGATTAGTTAATTTTTTTTACTTCTCCATCGGTTGCCAATTATTCCACACGGCTCGATAAGTAATTATCATCCAAGATAAATTTAGACACGTTCCTATAATTAATATTTGTTTTTTTTTTTTTTAGTAAATAATTACAAAATTTCTTGACAAATATCTCGAAAACTGCAAGGGCTATTTGACACGCAATTTTTTTGCTTGTTTTTTTTTTTGTTTTACAAAGATAAAAAAAATATTGAGAGAGAAGTTTTGATAAAATCACCGTCGGTTTCGAGATATTCGCAATAAAATAACAAGCCCGACTGGTCCAGCTCGGCTTGTATCGTTAATTAGTGTACAAAATGGAGGGTTTTGACGTAGAATAATAAAAAATAGATGTAAATAAACAAATTCCCTTGGTAAAAAAGAAGAAAAAAAAAATTAATACCTGGGAATTTTCGACATGGCGCAACAATAATATACTTTTGCACTGACTCGTTCATTTGGTAGATACGTTGAACAGATAAAAAAATATGTCATCAATATTTATATATATAAACATTATTTCTGGTTAAAATATGCGACAGCAATTTTTTTTTTTTTCATTTTTCCGCTGACAAGTTTGAAATAATTTGGACGATGGAAATCCGCCGAGATATGCAAAAATAGGCCGGTATAAAATAAATTCGTGCAAGTTCACTGCTCTCACAGCAATTTATCGAGGAATATGATAAGACACACGTGTCGACCTTGAAAAGCCTGATCGAATGAGTGTATAGCGCATCCAATTGTCATCATCATGTGTATTATTGTGAGCATGACGCAACGACGACATCCTTTCCAAGTTTTTCATTTCGATGCCAGCGAAAGAGCTGGGAATGAAAAAAACGGCGTTTTTCCTCTTTACGATGTGCTCTTGTATAACAGCCATTAGTCAACTCTCTCGACCCGAATTATTCAGCACTATATAATAATATTGCTCTTGGCAGCTGGAAAAACAGTTTGTCGCGCATTACAACACGTTCCAGTACGACTACGTGCACAGCTAAATATCGAATGCTAATTAATGACACTTCAAGTGACTCTCCCACATGCCCTGAAGCGAGTCAACACGGTATTCAGGCCACCTGACCCAATATATACCATTCCCAAAAGTCCCCGTAAACGCGCGACGCTCAAGTGTTTATATCTTGATATCTCTTGGCTTCCGGCTAATTATATTTCCGTGCGACTTTTGTCCGTGTTCATGAAGGTCGACAAACGCTAGAGTCACAGCATGACGGCGTCAGGACAATTATATATATATCCTCGTTCGCTTAATTAGCCTGAAAGTACTTCGAAGGTCGTTAAATGCTCATTCCTCTCGTTTAACGTCTCCAGTCGTGTATCTTCAACTGCAAAAGCCAATGTACGCATAACGAGCACACGTCGAAATATATATTTTAGGGATATACTCCATGTCCTGGATCAAGTTCGCACCAATCCACCGTCATTTCGAACGTAGTACGGCCGGGGGGGGGGTCGACTTTTTCTCGAAAATATCTCAGAAACCACTGGGTTTACGAACATTTCACCTCAATTCATTTTTGTAGCCCATGAAATTCTCTTGAAAAAAGGTTCCCGGTATAAATTCTGTATTTCCAACAGTTCTTCAGATATTCACTGGTGAAAATTTGCGCTGTCGAGATATCCAGTCTGTGTATACTCTCACATTGGCAATGCAGCTTAAGCACGTCGCCAAGAGCGAATTAACGAGGTCGTGGTCGGGGTAGGGGCTGTGGCGGATGGTGATTAGCAGTCCGGTAGGGCCCTCGCTCGTGGTTATCATCAAGATTTAATCCAGCGACCATTTGCGCTATTTCCCGATCTTTTTTCTCCTCCTTGGGCAGTGCGGTTCCATTTTGCGGGCTGAATCCCAGCGAGGCCAGGCTGCCGTGACTCCTGCTGCGGTGTTCAGCCCGGATACTATAAGAAAACGCGCGTTCGTTCAGGTGACCCTTGCGCCTATATATCCCCGTGCCAAAACGTGACTCACTCTCCTGATTGTCATCGCGGGTCTCGGTGGCTGCGGTCAAATCGGCGTGCGAGGCAGCGAGTCTGCGATTAGCACCGAGAGTAGAGGCCTCGGCTTCCTGGTGTCGTCGGCCCCGGTTGCCAGCCGTGCCATAGGTAGGCTGATAGAGTGCAGCGGGCGGCGGCGGTGGCACAACCGGCAGCGGCGCGTAGATAGGAACGATGGGCGCAGCTGCGGGAATTGGCCTCATTCCACGCGGATGATGGTGCGCCTTACGCGGCAAAGTTGCTGCGGGCACTAGGAGCACAGGCGCCGGCCTGGCCAGGGTGCCAGCTACCGATCTGCTGCTGGGGGGCATCTGGTGGTAGTGCTGCTGCCGCATGGGGTGACCCAGCGTGTGGTGACCGTGTCCGTTGGTATAAATAGCCTGGGGATGCATTTGATGGTGTGGATGGTGAGGTAATTGCATGGGATCCTCGTGGTTAGCTCGATTCTTCAGTTTTTTTAGCTTCTTATTCGCTTTTCGCCTCGCCGAAGACTCCTCGGCAATGAGTGGCTGCGAGGGCGGCGGTGGCGGAGGCGGAGGAGGCGGCGGAGCAATTAGTTGCCTCGGCCTGGAGCCTCTCGTGCTCCGAAGTGTCCCCTGCTCCTGGTATACTCCATCCAACTCGTCTCGGGCCTTTGCCCACACCTTGTGGTTCTCGTCGCCGTTGTAGAGGCTGATGTCGTCCGCCGCGGACACCAGTCGCGTCTCCGTCGGGCTGGCATTGTCGAGCGTAGTGCTAGAGCCACCGAGCGTGTGGTAGAGACTGCCGTTGCTGTTGCCATTGGGGTGTGGACCCGGTGAGGCCGCTCCGTTACTCGTCATGGTCGCCATACTCGGGTCCAAGCCCTTGGCGTAACTGCTGTCGGCGTACGCGTGGAAGCAGCAGCGCACCAGCGCGTTGGCTGCCATGTCACGCTTGCAGATAAAGGCGTGGCACTCGAGGACTTTGATGCCCGTGGTCCGGCGCAGAACCGCGGCAAATAGCGGCGGATGGTTGGCGCTGGGATTGCGGGCAAATGGCGAGTCCAGTGGGAGGAATCTCGTGGACGAGGAGTCACCTGTACTGCCGTTCTTCACGTGACGCACTGCGGCACAGTAGTGCAGCGATTCTATGGGGAAAAACCTGGTGACTTTCTTGCGGTGCTCGTCGACATTTTCCAGCAGCAACCCGTTGCTCCAAACGCTCAGCCACGAGTCGATACCACGTGCACCCACGGCCCCCTGCTCAGGGTACAGCTCGCGCAGTGGCTCCTGGACACCCAGCAAACCCTCCTTGCTGGCGTGCGGCACTGAACTGCCCAGGTAGAGCACCCGGCAGCGACAGTAGGGCGTCGCAGACTCTTGGTTTGACCTCATGCTTCTATAAGGATCGAGAGAAATAGAGTCGAAGAAATTAGTCACGGGGTCATGAGTTGGGTCAGGTGGTTTGTAGTCACACTGTCATGTTTTTCACGCACCTGCGATGACGTTGAATTGAACGGTTCCAGAGGTGGCTCAGTCGGATGTTGTTGGGATTTTTGATGCAAAGTGCAGGATGTGCGCGATATCAGGAGGAAATTTCGCAGCAGCTGTAGCCGCCCGGAGATCGCGTTAGGCCATTATAGCTACCTCTCCTTTTTTACCTGCCAGAGTTTGGCCGTCTTGCTCGCGCTCGCGCACTTCCTTGTATCCACGTCCCACTTCTCGTCGTCGAGCTCTTCGTCGGCTTCACGTCTCTCGTCCCCGCATTCGTCCTTCGGTCCCGCGTACACCTCTCTTTCTCCTCTTTTTCCCAAGCCTCTCGCTCGCCTGGTATGCGCGGCTATCCAGTGGCGTCGTGCCCGCGAGTGTGTGTATGTGCCCCCTCGGAATTCGCCCTCCTTCTCCTCCCACTCCGTCCGTTGTTTCTTGTCTCGCTTGCACCGCGCGATCTCGCGATCCAACGCACGGACACCTCTCACGGCACAAACTCTAGGTACGAAGGAATCCAAAGGAGCGGCTCTGACCGCGGATGTGTCTCCTGGTCCCCTTACGATTTTCACAGTCGCTTCTTTATTTTTTGTATTTATTTACTGCTGACACTGTCCATTTACTCTGGACACTTGGGCTCTCTTTTGTTTACGGAATTGCATCTCTTCTGCAATGCAATGGCTTCCTTGGCCTTTGACGCGAGAACACACGAGAAGTTCCGGACGAAGCCGAGTGGGGGAAAGTCTCGTGCACAGTTATATCCACCGGGCGTTTTTCCCACGTTATCTCCCGATTATACTCGCGGTCCTCTTCACGATTCACTTTGATTTTTTGCTTTTAGATCCGCGCATTTTTCTTTCCTCACACTTGATCGCGTCGTTGTCCGTTAGATCGAGGTTTAAACTTGGCCGCGCGGGGGTCAAGATGGCGCGTCGAGCGCCGCCGAGTTGTATCGGTGATGGCGGTCGGTACCGGACTGAAGAGATTTCAACCTGGCGGTGTGCCTCGAAGGAAAGGTAGAGCTGGCCAACGTGCCTCAGCCCCTTCTCCGCGTTTTCTCACTGTCTCTCTGTCTCGCGACTTTAACTAACTCCACATTTCTCACTTTACCTGCACACACCATTGCTCGCGCTGCGTCATACATAACCAGACAACTCGCACACACTTTGGCACATTCCCCGAGTCGCGACCAGTTTGTCTGTGGAAATGAACTTTACCTAGGATCACGCATCCTTTATCCCCCGCCCCTGCAAGATATTCAACTAGAATTGTTTCTTTACACGCTTAAAACAAATATTTACGATTTTTCCCCATTTTCACGAGTGTTTTTACGCTTGAAAGAGGCCTCGATAGCTGCTGCAAGATATTTTACGTGACTTGTCTGATAATCTGAGTCATAATAAGCGTATAATGAGTCCAGGCTGTCGGATATCCCGCACGCACTAGCTCTCGCGCGACCCTTTGTGCGCTAGGTCAAGGGGTGTGTGCGCTGGCACACCGTTGATGAACGTTGGACGGCTTGGGAAAGGTTTAGAACGTCCCAACAAGAGTTTAAAATATTTATTTATAAACAATTTTCAAGGATTGACTTGAAACACAGATTATTATTTTTTTTTTCTATCTGCTGAAAGAAGAAACCACGACCTAGGTCAAGGGTATAGCCTGCGGATCCGGTATTCCGGTGTGTTCAGGCCCTTGACGAGGAAAAAATCCGTGGAAAAAATATAGAGACGTTTGGGAAGCATAACGAAGGTAATGAAGCTGAACCGTATATATAGTCTCATCGCGTGCATTTGATTTGAGGTACGGAAATCAGGGTCGCGTGACCATAATCCCTGACCGTCATGAGCCAATGTCATGTGCTGTTCATAATAATTTATACATCACTGCGCAAAAGTCTGTCCTTCGGAATATATGGCAGAGTGCGTGCGTGGAGTGTAGCCTGATGATGACTACAAGTTGAAGAAATGCTTTTCTCGAGAATTCTTATACATATATGCTAATCATTGAGGATAGCAAGAGTATTCTTGTACTTTTGCACACGTCAGTCAGCTAGCGGCATATTTAGCATCCTTAACCCCAATATAAACTCAAACATATCCTTGAAAATAGAGATATATTTTTGTTACATCTTGCTTGCGGGGGAAAAAGAGAAATCGGGACATCAGGTGTGCGTGTTAGAGTCGAAATATTTCAAAAAGTATTGGTGCTAGAAAAATTTAATAGAAAATCTTTTTTATAGACAATTTCAAGCTCTAAAAAATGAAATATTTTTCAATCATTTTTGAGGGATTAGTTTTGAGATATTCAATGACGAATAAAAAATATATGCAATGTATAGGTGCGTTAGAAATTTAACTTTCATTTTTTATTGTTAGTAATAAATTAGTATTTAATTTCAAAATGTATCGTCTAAAAAACTAGAATTTTCCAGTTTTTTTTTTTTCTCGTCTTTTTTCCATTTTTATCTAAGTGGTTATGTGGAAGGACGTCGAGTTTTAGATGATTTCAATGAGCCAGGTAGAAAATACCGGTTTGCTTTTTGGATTCTGTATAGTGTCTTCTTTTTTTACCGATGCTCTCAGATAAAGTTGCGCTCATCATCAACAACAAAAACACACCGAGTTCATTCCACAAATTGTCGAGATAAAAACAAAACAAAACAAAAAACACGACCATTGTGCATACATATATTCATAAATGGAATTTTCATGTCAGTAGACCGGACGAATGAAAGAACCTCATCATCCTCGGTGCAGTGAATGAAGACGAGCATTAGGGGTCACTGTAAAAAAAGAAAAGAATGATATAATTAGGTTTAAATATTGGTGGTGTCGTGGGAACACGCATTTTGCGGCCTCTTGCGTGTGTTACAATATTATTAAATATAAAAGGCACAAACGTTTATAATATGCTTATTCAATTTATGATCGACTCACGCCCGGCTTATCTTCTTTCGCAGGCTGTAATTACCGAGCATCAACGCGCCAGGGATTTGATGAGCATCAGGATGAGAATTACTGGAGCAACGAAAATGTAAACAGCCATCAAGAATGTCAGCGAAATCAGAGAAGACGATTAATTTCTAATTCAAATAGAGTCGTCTATACACTCTCGTGAAAGGTCACCATATATTTCTCCGGCGTTGTCTCACGCCATACACACACACGCCTCTATGTTCATTTCATTTATAATTTGTAGGACGTTTTGCTGATGCGTCTTCACAAGACGTCGGCCAATCTGCATGAGAGCTGATGATGCAATAGAATTATGCAAGGACTTCCATACAGTGCGTGATAACTTTCTCGTTTTGAGACTTGGTATTAATAATCTGCCTAAGTCTAATTATTGGTTTTAACTACCTCAGGTAATTTATTGACTTTTTCTCTCTTTCTTCTTATTACTTTGAATCTTCTAATCTTCTTTTAGTTGGTAAAAAAATTAATTATTTTGTTTACTGCAGTTGATTAATGAACACTGCTCTTTTCCTAAGATTATAATTTAGTAATTTAATTTTCTATAATTCCGATTGTAGGTATTTTTATGTTTTAAATAGCTGTTGGAGAGATTTTCGCTAAAATTAAAAAGTTCTCTCATTAAGGTCGTGATCATTCGGGAAATATTGGTCATAGGAAAAAAAGTCATAAATGAAAAAAAATGGGGAATTTTATGATCTAGAAAAAAGGTTTTTATATTTTTTATTGTAAAATTGATGGTTTACGAGATATTCGACGAAATGTGTGCTCCGAAATGACGGGAACAGTGGCGCTGCGGAAACTACACTGTTTAGATTTATTTCCCCTAGTGACTGAGGCACAGTCATCAGGCAGTCTGAGTCTGAATGACTTTTCGTCCTTGATACACCAGCGTGGAATATATATTTTTTTTTTCATGTGGTGAGCGAGTTTCCGCAATGGATTAAAATTCACCTGACGAAAATTGTCGACAGTGGGTCAGTAGGTCGTCGCCATGTTAATTACGAGGAATCCATCAGCTCTCCAGACACAAGTGATGCACTCGGTATATGTGTGTACATCGCATCAAGCGATCTCCCTTTTTTTGCGTCTTCGTCTCCCTCGTTTTCCCAACTCTGTCGCTCTCGACGACGAGTTTGGCCGGAGTGAGATCTGTTGGTTCTCATTTCTCGTACGCCCAAGCTATCTCCAGTGCTCTCGCTGTCTGCAAACAATTTCCAGACATTTGAATAACCAAATTACCTACCAGGAATTTCCAGGAATGTGCTACTGTCCGCGCGAAAAAAATTGTATAATTCTTTCGTAGCGGAAATTCTGATAATAAATATTGAAAATAAGCTTGACTGAAAAATTTACGCCTTCTTCCGTCGATGAAAGTCTTTCACGGGTCATTGGACAAATTATTAGAATTATTGTTTATCGTAAATCATGACAATTCGTCGGGTTTTAATGGCTTTAATTCCTCGCCAGTTATTCAATGGCCATTAGGCACTCTTTTCACTGATCACGAGATTGAGAAAGCCACGATACGATGTGGGAAGCCAAGAGACCTTTAGTTTAAATATAAAATAACACTGCAATGAGAATCTGAGTTTCTACTGCTCGGAAACGGATTTCCGCGTGCGCGTAGTAACCTGCCAATTCAATACCTAGTCAGGTATTATATAGACATGTCTTCCCAGTCGTTGCAGGGGACACCCCTTGCGTGCTAGAAAATCTATTTTATCCTTTGCAAAAAACTCACTTGAAACAATTTTTTTCTCATCTTTTTTTATTTGTAAATGCCTAATAAAAAAAAAAAACAATTTTATTGCCATTTCAGTCATGAAATGGGTGTATGGAAGTAAAATTTTATTTTTCACCGCAGGAATCTTAATATCTCATGATAAAAATATTTCTTCTGACACGTAACTAATGTTCTAATTTAGTCTTAAGGCTTTTTCTAACACTAAAATAGGTTTATATATTTTTTAGAGGATAAAATATCTGAGAAAAAACGAAATTCCAAGTCAATAAGCTTAAAACTTCTTCAAAAATCTACTAAATATTGAATTTTCGACAGAAAAAATAATTTTCTGTTAATAGATATTTTTTACACTAAAACTATTTCTTCTTAAGTCAAAAAAATTTTTTTATTTTTAATATTATAAAACATATCTAAAATACCGAACTTTTTTCAAAAAATAATTTTCATTCGTTAATATAATAAACTTAATAACATAAATTCTACATAGATTCCAATGGCATGTATTTTTTCAACTGAAAAAAAATTTTTTTGGAGGCAAAAAGAATTTTTTTTCAAAAGTTTTTCACTGTTTCAATTGAATTTACCGATATTTAATGTCCTTTTCCGGGGTAATAAGATTTCAAATAATATTATAGTGACTGAATAAACGTTCTGCAAGACTCGTAAAAGTATTTGCATGCTGGAGTAAGCCAGCAGTGGATGTTTTGGATGGCAATCTTGAGAGTTTACGGCACGAAAGACACGCCTCGTTTTCTCTGTGTGCCTACATCATATACGTATATATATAGCTCGGTATATATTGCACGTTTCCCCGATTGTCTTTAAGGGGGAAATAATCGTTCGGCATCTCCCTGTTGTGAGGTGTCGAACTCAGTTGAATGCCTCGAAGCTATTAATGATCTTTTCATTTTCTTGCTCGACTTTCTCATCAGTTTTACACTGTCTGTGTGTGCAAGTGTTGTAAGATTAATTATTATTCAGTGTGTTATTATATTATACCTGCAAAAACCGTCATTATAAAAACTTGACAATATTAATTTTATAAAGCATTAATCTGATACTTATTATTTACAGCGTTAGTAGAGCCGGACAATGACGAGCGACGTGAGTGCGTATCAACTTGCCCCTCAGCTCGTGCACTGCTCGATTAGAATAACGGGAGACACAAACGCCTGGGAAGCAGTGTTATTCCTTGCATTGGCCATAATATTCACTCGTTCTAGGTGAGTTTTTATTTTTTTATCTTCTTCTAACTTGTAATTTAAGAAAATCAAATTGTACATTTTCTATTTTTTGCTACATTGTAAGATATAATGGGTATATATTAATTATTTATTACGGTAATACTGTCCAAAAGGTCTTGACATACCTCACCAAAGACCAACGGAACTTCCGGCAGCGTTATCCGTTTTTCCGTCACGTACCGTTGACTCTAGATAGGCACCAGGTCATGCAGCGTGGCCTATTGAAGCAGGGATTCACGCTAAAGCTTCATAAATAATTGAATTCCATGTGGTAATATGTACTTACCTTTTGCGGCTGCTTCTGAATAAGATTAGAATATCTGAAGTATATATACACGTGAGACACTTATAGCTGATCTTTCGTGTGGTTAGTTGTTTTCATTCGACAACAAAACAGAAAATCTCGGGAACTATTAGACCTAGGAAATTTTTGTATAGAACCTTTTTTGTAGACAATTTTATAACGTATAAAAAAGGTTCTTAGTAAAAATTTCTTAAACTTCGTGGTTTTCAAGATATTTGCAGAATAATAGCTGCGTGTTTTACCGCACGTGAGTAAAATTCTTATTCATCGGTTGTTTTTATTGAAATTAATTTTTTTTAAACATATTTCCGGGTATGAGCGGACAGTCCCAGGTGGCCGGAACACTCGATAGACTTGGTATGCCCGTGGAATGAGTATTTCTTTACGATATATCGGTAATTATTTCTTCAACAGATTCCATGGTCCATAGAAGATGGTAATTCACGAGCTAGTGTGGACTGTAAGCTATGAAAATTAATTACCTGCGGTATTTATCCAATGCATTGAAGGTTTTTCGAGCTTTCTTCGATCATTCTCCGACATTCCTGCGTGTATGAAGCTATGAAGTAATAATAGAATGTTCCCCCTGCTGATGTTCATCAGCAGGTAAATTGAGATATGGCGACAACGCTCTCTGTTGGTGACTCAAGCGAAACAAAACGTTTTATACGAGAGAGCACACAAGAGTGTGTGCGTGTAGAAAATTGCTCACTGCGACATTTTTAACATTCTGTAATTATCTAACGTCTATATGCGCACGATGGCAAGCGCAATTTAATCATGCGTAGCCTGTAATTATATTCTAAATTATTTTTTTCGAAATTCCACCGGAATATTATCATCCGTTATGCGTCTCCACTTCTCGGGGGAACAGCGCTTTAAAAATACTTCAATGCTATAAATCGCGTTGCTGCATTAATAGGCAATAATACAGAGAGGCGTAAGAGAGAAAGGATTGAATAAAAAATTCAGTGACAAGCCTGCAAGACTTTCTATTCATTCCTTCGTGTCGATCAACGCCAAGTCATTGCCTTTACCAATCAATCTTTGAGCTTATGTATACACAAAGTCGCTAGAGTTGATGTTGTTGTTGGCTTTGTCAACAATTAACGGATTTTTTGTTGCCAATTTAATTGAATGTTTGCATGCAATTGAGTATATGTCTGTCGTAATGGCTAATGGATCGTGCAATCGTAATTGTCTCGACGAAAATTTATTCCTCTCTTCAGCACACACATAGTTGTATGTGTTGTTTACATCCCGTATATGATTTATACGTAAAAATGTTATTTTTATTGGCTTTTAGTATTAGATGCCTTCAGGTGGTTTTCTTGTCATGTTGCACAAGTCATTGGCATTTATGAATAGTATTTCGTAATGCCAAAAGTAGGATTACATGTATATAATACAAGACGTTGGCACAACGGTAATATTGAATTCAATGCAAACATGCATTACAATTCATAAAAATACGTGTCGTCGCTTATAAAAATAAAAGACAGACTTCTTTGGAAAGCAGACTGACACACGCGTTTTACTGATTATTTCGACAGGAATTTTCAGTCAATTTGTTGTTGTTTTTTATCGCCTTGTTGGGTGTATATCTAGGGCTTGACAGAGAAGTAAATCTTGACTTATGCCAAGGTTAGACTCTTTCTAATTATTTAGTTCCTCACTGTCGACCATTTGTCAAGCTTGACTGACGCAATGGATTTTAATTGTGGCTGTTATAAAACACAGGATATATAAGTAAAGTTGAAAAATACAAATATTCAACGTGCGAATATTGAAAAATAATATAATAATTCTAGAAAGTTGAAATTTTTGTGTGTTTATGTGCATCAAAGAATTTAAATTTTTTGTGCGTGTACGTGTCGCATACTATAAAATATTTATTTCGCACTATACCTGGGTTATTTACATAATGAATATATTTTGAAATACCTGACGCGTGATTTCTCCCCCTCGTGATTTGAATTGCAGACTTGAAATTCCTCTGCAATACCGCATACACCGGTGTCATTCATCAATCACTTTCATTCAAACTTTCATAATTTCTTTTCTATATTTTATTTATTTATTATTATGATTTTTTTATTACCTTTGATATTACTCGAGCAAAGATATCTATTTCAAATGGTTTTTTTTTTTCTTTCTTTTTTCATACGCGTATCAGCATCACAAGAGTGAAACTGTTTCTCAATGAAGGTTATTATGAAAGACCTTTCTAATTTATGAAACTATAATAACATTTAAACGATCTCTATAATGTAAAATTAACTAAAAATAAGACAACAAACAAACGGGAAGAAAAAAGTTATTTATGGATTAATTTGTTGCAAGTATTGGTGCATAATAACGAGCGATAATATTGGCAAAGGTTGTTTTTTTTCTTTCTTTTGATAGTATACAATTAACAATGACATTTATTAGTTTCAAAGAACGAAGGCCCATTATTATCTTCGTTAGTCCGGGCTCTTCTTGTTATAACAATTACAACTGTATAACATACATTTGTAAAAATAGTGTATTAAAAAATAATCCAAAAAAACATCTTCCACGGTCATAATAGCGCCGGAGGGAGAGAGGGAGGGGTGGGGGTTGAAAACAAAACATTAAAAAAGACATTTACGACTGTCCAGCGAAGCTGAAGCAGATAAGGACCTCTCCTCGTGGCTTTTGCTCTCCTGTATTTAAGTGAAATTTTCTGCAATTTCCCCTTTATTGCCCTTTCTCATCTTCTCACGACCAGAGAGCCCCCGCAAAACAAAAATTACCAGACAATATCGAGCAACACTGTAATTTACAACAATGTTTCAACCTTGCTGACAGGTCGTTTAAATGCCCGCATATCTGTCAGAGTTTAAAAATAGAGACTGAACGAGGAGGCAAAAATGGCGAGACGATGCGAGCGCACACTGACCCAACAGAATCGATTTCGAGTCTATTTTGGACGGCATATAAACGATTTAGCGGTTAATTAAATACAGAATTAATCCAATAATCAACAGTGGATGAGAGTTGCTTGAGTGTAAAATTACTCAGTAGGGATCTAGAGCTGCTAGACCGAGTCGTGGTGGCTCGGCATAGCTGTGACGATATCTTCCGGGTGTTGGCAAGATTTCTAGACTTTGCCTGATTGCTGTGCTATCACGCTCCATGTATCTGTCGTGCTTGGGAATGTCTTGATATGCCATCGGTCGTAATCTTGGCTTTTCACGTATCTCTCGAGTCAGCCGATTATCTCGTGATTCTCTCACCTGAAATTTATCATAATTTAGTTTTCAATTCAGTAAATTTGAAAAAATACATATATAAATCTTTATTATGTTTTAAAAATTTTTTTAAACAAATCAGCCCGATACAAGCATTTTTTAGAGGTTGCTCACGAATTTTTAAATCCGCAAAAACAGTCAAAATGTTATTGTTAACATTTTTTTTTTTTTTTTTCGTACTACCTTTTGTGACTATCAGCATTAAAGAATTACATTTGTTCATTTTATTTATTTTTTGAGGTATTTTGCATCACAGGAAAATCAAGTCTTAATATTATCATTGAGAAGTTGTTATCGAGATCATCGAAATTAATGTATTTTAAAAAAATTTTTAAATTCGTTAGTGACCTCTAAAAATGTTTGTATTGAGCTGATTTTTTTAAAGGTTTCTTAAAACATGATAAACTACCTATATTTTTTAATAAAAACAAAAATAGTCGGGTTTTTTTGCGCCACTCTAATTTTTATGCTTAAAAAAATTTTTTTTTTTAATTTCCATCGTCAAATGTTGAAGGAGTCGATATTTAGTCGTGATGTTGCTTGTAAAAGGAGAGAAAAAAGCGTTGGAAAGATTTAATTCTGGATAAAATCCCGTTTGTGCCATGTTTCTATCACCAATAGTCATCAAGAATGGAATTTATAGTGAAAAAGACGTTGCGAGAGAGTTGGGAGGGAAGGTCCGAAGGCGGGACGCCTTTTTTTAAAAAAAAAATCGAGAAAAAAAATGTGTTGTCAACAATAAATAAGAATTTTCATGCGAATTGACCTGAATTAAAACAAGTTTCCATACTTCTCTGTGCTCCATGACGTGGCGTGGGTCTCTAGAACTCGTGGAGTTGTCATAAAAACTTCGTGGTCGCGCTGCTACTTTGGATAATTCCAGATCTGACGGATGGTCCGTCGGATAGTTGGTTCTAACCCGTTGTTTACTTCTGTAGTCACGCTCCTTGTCTCGCTCCATCATGTCCGGATGACTTCGTCTTAGCATGTGATCATGGTGGGCAGAAGCCGGTGATGCTGTTGATGATAAGATGTGACGAGTCGTTCGCTCCTCGTGCAGCTGCCTTGACTGCTCCACCAACCTGAGCACACCAACGACACAAATCATTTCATGTAATATAATCTGTTAGACACCTTTATACGTCTATAAATCATTCCCTAAAGGCAGTATGGCGGATATTTTCTCCGCAAAACTAGTCTCCCTTTCTATAACACGTTCCACAACTTTCAACGTGGTGTTGTTGCGAGCAATGCACAGCTGTTTCGGTTGATGTTGTGGGAGACATTCCATGGGGGATATTTTCACGGTGAAACTATTTACATCGTGCATTTTTTAACATTATTAAACTCGGTACGCTTAGAAAATCACGACCGTGACAAAAGATTGTAGGATAGAAAATGAAAATTGTTAAGTGAGATATGTATCGTACGTGTAACGCTACCGATCTCGATTCAAGGTGGCATATATGATAATCCTCTGTAATAATCTGCATATATGGAGCTTAGGCTAGAGAGAGTTGTCTTTGCAGTGAGAATGTGGCATTGGGATCGTTGATATTATGAGACCTTGAGTTGGTCACAAAATGCGTAGGATATATATATATATATTTTTTTCGTTGATATTGTGATAAGTCGGTAAATAAGCGAGATAAGAAAAAATGTTACTTTAGTTAAATGATAGAAAATTTAATTTCCTATAAAAAACGTAGAATAGATTTTCTTAATATTTTGTCTTGTTTTTGAGATATTTTAAAAAATAAGAATTTTTTTAAAATTAAAAATTTCTTAAAAAACTAAAAAAGATACGAAAAAAATTTATTCTACATTTTTTATAGAAAATTTAATTTTCTATTATTTAAATTTAATAATATTTTTTGTTATATTCCATATGTATCGAGTAATCGTGAAAAAACTAAACTAAAAAATTACTAATTGGAAAAAAAAAAACTATTTCGAAGGATTTTTCTTGGTAATTTTTCATCTTAACCAAACATTCTAAAACTCATTTTAGATATATGTATAGCATAAATACGCGCGGTAGTTGTTAATTTTAAGACTATTACTGAACGCAATTTATTCTATTAGGATGAGCAAATAATAGACACATAAATTCTATAGGCTCGTGCTTGGCTGCATAATTTTCCAGACACGCGACTGGACAGCGCAAAGTCACGTGTGTCATTATTGTCGTGCTCTAAAGTTCCTTAGCCTCTCGCGACTAGATCGTTCAACTTGATCCATAATAATCAACGAATTAAAAGATTATTATAGTCATCAAAAGCCATGATAGCAACAACCGTATTTTCTAATAACATGTAAAAAACATAAAATAAAATTAGTTGAGTAGTAAACTCGTTTATAAATACACACGCATTCCATTCTGCATGATTTTGCATAAGCACGACAATAATTACATATGGATACACATATAGCTTACTTAGAACCAGTTGCTTATTTTTTCTATTTTTTTTTTAAATGTTGTTAACGCGTCTTTAATTACTGCCTTGAGTTATTTGCGGATCGTTCAATTACTAATGCAAGATTACTTGACTCATTATCATGCTGTTTAGTTAAAGATCAAGAGTATTGAAATTTTTATTAATTTACAAACGTGTTGCACTCAGCTCAATCGATTATCCAGGCCTCTGTGCGCAATTGTTCATGCTATTTTTCCTACTATAATTATTTCTCAACTCACTTGTGCATTCCATGACTCTCACTCTGCTCTCTGGACCTGCCAATCACTGGCCGCGCTGGATTCTCTCGTTCCATGGCCTTGAACATCTCCTTGGCGTCTTGGAATCGTTCCCTCGGGCTTGTGATCTCGTGCGGATCGACTTTGGGCTGATAATGAGGACTCGGCGAGCGTTGTCTGAGCTCGGGCGCTCGTCGCGTCCTGTTGTTTGGCGAGACACCTCGAGCAAGACCAGCCGGTCTCTCGGGACTCCTTGTTACTCGTGGCAATGCCATATTTGCACTTGGTTCAGGCAGATAATCGTGCTCCTCAATCGCACCACCCCAATCCTCATCTAAAAAAATTTATTCCCATCAATTAAAGCATTTTTTCACGCTATAAACTCGAAAAAATCACGGAAAAAGCTGCACATTTAAAACAATTATTTAAAAAACTTGCTCCATGAATTTTGCTCCATAAAAATGTTTAGATGATTAATTATAAATATAGCATAACATAACAATTTTTATTACAAAGCAACTTGATGTATAAAAATGGTGTTTTTTTTTGTCGGAACAATGAATTAATTATTGATTGATTGATTAGTATGCAGTGAGAAAGCAATAAGGTATTTTCTGAATTTTTAACGAATATAAAATGGCTGACAAGATGATTTTATCGGGACAGCATCGTGTTTCATGGTGTCACGACAAAAGAATTACAATCATCAATCGATAAGATGTGCGAAAACCTGTTGGCAAGAGTGTATGTTCGTGTGTGGGAGACGATAAAAACAGCGTGAACAATTATTTATATCTGTAATTAACTAATACTCGGACGAACTAACGCACAGCAGCAGCAGCATAAATCGCCGTGTTGTCGACATGTAGGATCGTAGATAAGGTTTGACGTGTATTGGAGAGACATGAAATATCTGAAAGATTGATCAGGCAGACAGTCAGAGAGGAGTTTAGAGATTCAAAGAGGCCACGAGGTTTCCAGTAAACACCACTCTGCTGGCCGATGACGCGACCAGAGGCTGTGGAGATTCAAAGAGATATGTCAGAGAGAAGTTTGTATGGAGGATAAGCTCTCTTTGCCGTGCATGAAACGTGTGCTGTATGTGTGTGTATGGGTCGAGGGCACATGAAGATTCGAGGCGACGACACTGTGAGAGGCGCCTGGGGCTGTGGGCCGAGAATGCGGAAACTTCTCACGCCGTGAGGACGGCCAACATGTTGATTCACACACAAATTTACGATCCTCTGTGTCCTGAACGCCTGTCGCACACTATCACCAACTAGTTTGACAACAGACGACTTTGTGCAATTACCTAGCATGATCGTTTAACATTGCAATATGCTTTGAGTTTATCTTCACTTACAATCAGCAGCCTCGTCAATAGATTCACTCAAACACATCAAACGAGCGGGGGGCAAAAAATATTACTCATCAAATCTGACCTCCAAAACTTTCTCCAATCATTAGTAATAGAAAATTGCCGGAGATTGTCGACAGTATAGTATAACGCGTACAGGAAGTAAGAATTAAATTTACTAGAGTTTTTTTTATTTACATATTTCTTATTCTATGTTTTTTACCCAAGAACAAAAAAAAAACGAACAGAAGCGTATCCAATTACCGAGCATTTATTTATTTTTATTTTTATTTCTGTTGCAGTTTTTTACGTTCATCAACGGGATTCTTATATAGGGTATTTGTCCTCCCTCGCAGTATAAAGCCCTTGGAGTAGAGCAGTTTCCATTAAATTCGTTCAGGTCACCCCGATGCTTACTATCTACTCTCTGATGATGTGCACGGACGCAATTCTCTCTGTGTAATTAGCCTAAAAAATCCGGGATTTTTTATCCACAATGGGTTCTCACGAAATTGTACAGTAGTTACCTCCATCAGATTTTTTTATCCACGATAATTGGCTTGGTGATGCCCAGTTAGACACTGGTTTAAACCAGGAAGTGCATGTCTCTCATTTAAAAAGTTTCATAATTTTAGACTACACGATGCAGCCTAGCAAAAGGTTATAAATCCATTGACTTGCAGCATCAACATGGTCATTATCTAATTTGCCACGTTTTAACGATTGCCACTTAAAAAATTAAAATACCTTGAGGAGCAATAGCGGCAGAGAGGAATTTATAATATATCCTCAACATCAAACACTAAATCAATTTCTCACCGTGTGAGTTTACACACGCGGAAAAACGCGCCGCAAAATCCCCACTATACCTAGTGTGTTCTAGGCGCATCGTGCGAGGGCCCGAAAGAAAGCTTAACGGGTCTCCCTGCAAGGCATCATCAACACACATAACTATATGTACTCGGGCAACATACTAACACGTAGGTTTTCCCTCATGATAATTCTATCGCGACCCTCGCGCCGGAAGTTACGCAAATATCGCGCGCGAATTATGCCGGTGTATAATATGAAACAAAGTGTGCCATAGGCTGCGCGGTCGCGTCCAAAGTAGGCGCGCGCGAGCATTATTAAAGCCAGGCACACGACGTGGATAGCAGGACACGAGGCGAGGAGCTACCTGTCGCAGTTGCGCGATGTGTTAACGGGACTGGCCGCCACGGCAACAGGTGCCCCAATGTCTCTTTGCCCCTCTGCTTCATCTGCCATCGACAACTTTATACACGCGGATGGTCCTTATTCATCAACGCGCTCTGTGCGCCTCGCCAATTCATTTATTTTGCTGATCCTGCACATCATCATGTGGGTCAGTGGCCCATTAAAATCGCGTGACCGCGATGACTGAGTGAGATCGCGCGCTGGGCTTTCGTAGCTGTACACATATATAAACATACACAGACACATTGTATAATTCATGCTACAATAAGTAGCGGAGTTATACTCACTTCGTTACTCCACTGGCAAGTTCATCAGCAGGAGAAACAAGTCGGTGGGTTAGTTGGTCTCGGTTATGCATTATTAAAAATGTGCGGCCAACCGTGAAGAAACTGGGAAGAACGTCTTGTCTCAGACGCGCAGATCACAAAGTTTTATATCCTTTCTCTATGAACGCTTGATGAAAATACACCGTTTATTCATTTCCATAGGCCTTTGTTGCCCGTCTCTCGCGGGCTTTTGTATCGTTTTTGTGACGACTACTGGGCGGGCTATATATGCATTGTATTCACGGTTATATCTTACTTTTGATTCAAACATTTTTCTATTTTTAACCACCACAGAGTTTCATGTCATGCGGGGTTTCACTTGTTCGAGATATCGACGACGTGTCTTTTCACTCAAATATCTTGACAATCATTGGAAATATCGTAATTCTACATAATACCTTTTTTATAGAGAATTTAACGGACTATAAATAAGGTTCTATACAAAAATTTTATAGAATTAATAGTTTTTAAGATATTTTGAAAAAATAGCCGTGGTCTGTGCAAATGAATCAGATGCAAAAAATTTGATTCAATGATTTTTTTTCATAAATATCTCGGAAAATTTTAAAGATATGAAATTTTTAAAGAAAATCTTTTTTATAAAGAATTTCAAGAGCTATAAAAAAGGTCCTGAGAAAGAATTTCAGAAATCGCGTGATTACCAAGATATTTGTAAGAACAAAAATGGTCTGATGGTTAGAGATAATTTTAGCACATTATTTCGACAATCAAATGCAACAAGGGTATTTATATATGTGCCTTGCGGGTTTGTGGGTTTCGTTGCAATTTTTTCTCGCGTGCTTCAACTGAGATTTGTGGTCTTCTCGTCCATTTGCAATTCGAGCGTACAGAGCACTGATAAAAAACGAACGTGACAGTTTGTTCTTTCAATTTATTCTTTTTGTATTCCAAAAGTCACCATACATATCCTTTCAACTGGGTTAACAGGGCAGGTTTCTACGCTGCAAGGAAGATTCGAGACCAATCGTAAAGCATATACTCTCCATGCCGTTGGTAAAGCATAATACCGCGCTATACTCGTTCCACAAGTAGAAAGTGTCCAAATTCCTTATCTGACCGACGTCGTCCCTCACTCTATAAGTGTGTGTATGTGTGTCTTTCTCTCTCTATTGCCAAGTATTTTGCTTTTTTGTCCGCCTACTGTACACCCAACTATTAATTCAATCACTTAATGAATTTCACACGAGAACTTTGACAGAAAAAAAAAAGTTTTTAATTGGACACAGAATATCTGATGATTTCTTGGGATTAGAAATCACTTGATGGTTAATTTTGTTTAAAAAAAAATGTCTTTAAATATGTTTTACTGTTTGGTAATATTTAATGTATAATAATATACAATATTTTAATTTTTTTCTTTTTTTTTTGGCACACCCATTATCAAAATTACTCACCGATTATTCAGTAAAAGTCGGTCTGCATCCAAAGATATCCAAGTAAAAGGATAGTGTTTTAGTATATATTTTGATAAATTAATAATATCATGCTTTTTTTTCAACAGGTAAAAAAATACTTACCGGATGATGAGTCTCGTGATGGCCGAGAAGGTCGTGGACCTAGGGGATGATGTGGCTGGTATGGAGGCGGTGTTGCTGCACTGTCTGAGCCGATTCCACTGCTAGCAGCACTTCTCGTGCCTCCTCGCTCGATCGCCGTGTTGCCACCCACGATCGTTTGATTGAGGCAGCGCCTATTTTCGATACCAGTCAGATTTCCACGGTGTCTGTGAACTGTATCGTAATCACGTGGTGGCAGAAGAATTGGACCGCCGTCATTGTCGGCAGAATTGCCGCGAGCTGCACAGAGATTTATCAAGGTTAAAATCATAATTTGCTTTATTTCAACTCTATGCACACTCAATATTACATACTTAATTTTGCTCGCAGTTCTGCCGCCAGTGACTCGTAAAGTTTTGGCGCCGGCAGCACAGGTACAAGCCTGTGATGTTCACCACTGCCCTCGGATGACTCGGATTCTCTTGTGCTGCGCCCGTCACTGCCCAAATTACTGCGAACCCTGTCCAAGCCGTTGGCCTTCGAGGGATTGTCCGATTGTGAGGCCAAAACCTTTAATTGGCCACCCAGAAGTTCAGCAGTCTCCACGGAATCACATCTGCAATAATGTTAATTCATCTTCCGTGAGTATTATGTAAAAATCTCAATTGGTTATTATTGAAAAGAAAATTTTTTTTTACGGCTCATTATGCATTTGTTGGTACCTTTAATGTGCCTATTAAAATCATTTAGTTTGAATGAATGAAACAGTGAAATTCTTTGTTGTTTATGAATGTTTAAATGAGTGTGTAAAGTTTTGCAGAATAATTTGCAGTGTTGCAGTTGCAGTGTTAATTTATGAATGGAGCATTTGCAATATACGCTTAATAACAGGATTTTGGAGATAAAAAGGATAAAAAGAAAAAAAAAGAAAAGATTTTACAGTTGCATTGTCGGGTTTAGATGGGTAATTTTCACTGAGGTAAAGTGTGAATGAGTAAATTCGCACAACTAGCGCAATTTCCTCTTGCTTGAAACCGTGCTAAAAAGCAGCAGAGATGTGTCCAGGTTCTCGCTGGCATATAGAGGAAGCGATAGACTAGCTCCTTGATGTGCTAAGTGTTATATACACTGACTTAAGAAAAGTGCACACTCAGCGTGTGAGAAATCACGCTCGCGCACTCTGGTATAATCCAAGACAGAATGAACGCATGGAATTATGAAAATCTCGCGCGCGGCGCTTTATTACAAGCACGTACCGTTAGGAATCGTGAAAATCATTAATTAACGAGGTAGGCGAGGTCGTAACGAGCCCAGGGCGAGCACGAGATCTCGCCGATGAACTGGATGGCCTTCGTTTGTATATGAGCACGCAGCAATGAAAGCAGATGAGAGAGGTAACCTCTCTCACACACGCCAATTGCACGGTTATTCAGAAGCATATGCATAGTGCTTGTTTCATTCTTTTCAAATTGGTCACGGCCGAGTAATACAACACAGGTTAACCTCAATTAAAATTATACTCCTTTTATCCCCACGGACTATTCTCAAAAAATATTAATTTGCTCGCAATTGAGCAATTTCAAATTTCGTCCAATCGCGACCTGTAACTCTTTTTAACTTTTTTTACCCACCAATGGTGTTCCATATATATTTATATATTAGATTGGCCCAAAAAAACCGAATATTTTTGTTTTTTTTTTTCTCGTATGAAAAAATCATTGGGCTTAAGAACTTTTATAATTCATAAGCGACCCCTAAAATGAATATTTTAAACTCTGTAAACTCTTTTCATGTGTAAAAAAATTTGCTACTGCGAAAACAGGAAAAAAAAAAATTCTATTAGTCACATTTTGATCATTTTTCGAAATATTAAAATTTGTGAGCGACCTATAAAAATGCCTGTATCGAGCTAATTTCTTCAGAAAGCTCTTAAAACAAGATAAACTATGATTTTTTTATATTAAACCCGAAAAATAAAAATACTCGGTTTCTCTGGGGCACCCTATTATATATAAAATTTTTTCTTTTTAATTACGTTTTAATGCCGAATAATTAATTTCCTGAGTTAAATTATAGAGTTTTTTTTCTGAAATTAGTGAAAGTGCTATAAATTAAGTAAAATAATTATATATTTTTGTATTTGAAATTTAAAATTAGTTGGATATACTCTGAACGTCAAACACGCTATATTTGTTTTTTTTTTTTTGTTTTTCGTCGTATATCTCGTATATCAGTCTACAAAAAATCCAGTTTCATATACATCATTGATAAAACATTTGATTTTTCTATCACACAAAATTAATAAATTATGAATAAAAAAATTTTTTTTACAAATATAAATCGACAGAGCTCAATTTAACATAAATTCTTAATTTATAGGCGTGTAAACTGAAAAAAAGTAATGAAATATATAATTTTTCACGGGATATTTCTAAAGCCTAGTATACAATTGAGAGCAAACTAGAAGATACTTGTTGCCATTGTACTCGACGAAATGGTGGAGATTTTTCGCGGTGTCTCGCGCGCGTATATTACTCAATTCGCCATTCTAATGAATTCTAGCCACTGTTTTGCTTTTGCCATTGTATCTTTCTTTTTTTTTCAACAAGATTTATATCTTGCTGCTGGATTTTGTGCAAGTAAAACAAAAATATATATTTCATCTGACACAGAATTTGTGATTGTCAGTAAATTTAATGCACGAATGAACACACAGAGTCGTATATACAATATAAAAGAAGCCTTGTCGAACCTGTAGGCGTGAACGTGAACATGATTGCTGGTAGCTGGATTGGGAACAAGAAGACTGGCAGCAACGACATCCTCCCGTTGCATGGCAGCAAGAACACCGTGACCCGGCACAAAATGCTTCACAGCCACGGACTTTGTCGACATACCAGGATGGACTGTGTGAATGATCTTCAGACCCTTGTTGCTGACCTGTTGGCACAATCAACATCAAATATCGATGATTAATCAACTTACTAAATCACGGTCTACAATGCTGTAACTACAGGTATGACACATTTGCATGATATTCTGACTGATTGCCAATTTACTTGATCGCTTGTTAATTCACGGTTTTTCGTTTCCCCAGGGTATTTGGCAGTGTTGCAATGCCGTGACTCATGACAACCGATGGCTCAACGATTGACGATGTGCAGCGGCAAGCAGAGAAAGACAGAAAGTGGACTTGTACATCGATCGGCCGCATCGTATCACCGTTAACCGACGTTCAATCCGATGAAAAGTTACGTGGACGTGGTCGAGCCGTTGGATTGACACGAAAATCACACGGTAAGATGGTTTTTAAAAATGATTTATCAGGGAAAACTAGAGTTTCTCTCTGACAAGTGGAGCTTAATTGTGAGCAAGAAGTTTCTTCTATTGCTTATAACACGCGCTGTATCATTTTGCCTGTTTGTCTTCCGTGACGACCAAGATCTCGCTGCCATTTTCTGCCAGACACATCAACAATCCCTCGTATATACAGTTTATATACACGTGCAACTTTCTCGCCCGACTTGCCGCGCGGTCGTTGTTGTCATTGCGCGCAAATTACAATTGCGCAATTGCCCCGCGCCACTGTACTTTGCAAGATGCTGCTCATGCTGCGACTCTATCACAATTACAATCTTGCGGCGCAGACGATTGCCATCGGATTGCGGAAGGCACGCGAAAGATTTCCCGCATTTCAGACGACCACTGCTCTGATCTATTACATCCATATTTGCTCGATCGTGCGTGACTCTAATCTCGATTGTGTATCACACGACAGAAATGATGAAAAGATATTTACAATTTTGTATATAAATATCGCGTTACTTTAAAAAGTCTTATATAATTTTTTTTTTTTTTTATTTAAAATGGAATGTATTGTAGAAAATTGACGAAACATATTTTAACTATAAGTCTTGTGATGTTTGATGGAAGTAGAAAAAAAATTTTTTTTTTTAGTCAAATTTTCAAAGGGGTATATAATGCTTGCCGATTCGGCGAATTTTTAGTTTTTTGGAGATAACTCAGTAACTAAGCGAGATAACGACAAATTTAGTTCTAGTCAAATGATTGGCAATTTGATTCTTTACAAAAAATGAAGAGTAAGTTTTTTTTATATTTTGCTTTGTTTTCGAGATATTTTGAAAAATAAAAAATTCAAAAAAACAGTCATATCTGAAAAACTAAGAGAGATAGAAAAAAATTTTATTTATATTTTTTGTAGGAAATTTAACTTACAATCAATTGACTTGAATAATATTTTTCGATATCTTGCTTATTTACCGAGTTATCACGAAAAAACCGAAAAAAATCGTGGAAAGCGCGGAATTTACTCGAGAGACCTTCGACTCAGCCGGGTTCCTCTAGGGTTGGCGAGCCTACTAGTCTGGTCAAGTGCTTCTCTTAGACTGACTTTGCTTGGTTTTTCACCGGTTTATATACACCGAAAATGCGTCATCAAAGCCCCTTTTTGGAAATTCCCCACTCGGTCTCCATGCGATAGCGTCCCGGAGCTGCGGTGTTATCACGTCTTAATCGCGCATTGGAAGCACCTGGGGCCTCCGCACGAGGTGTTCACTAATGCGTTTTGCCGCATTCCTA
This sequence comes from Macrocentrus cingulum, assembly GCA_002156465.1. Lineage (NCBI taxonomy): Eukaryota > Metazoa > Arthropoda > Insecta > Hymenoptera > Braconidae > Macrocentrus > Macrocentrus cingulum. The sequence continues at coordinate 30,531 of MVJL01009381.1, read as the reverse complement.
TGCGTGTACATTAGTTAATGCGTTTTTTGACCCGCACTCTTACACGTGTCTATCAAACCCGTGGTAAAAAAAAAAAATATTCGGTATACACGAATTATTCGTGACAATGGCATTATCATATATCCAACTAAATTTTATCGAAAGTTTTTGAACGTTTCCGAGTAATATTCCACATCTTTTCTGTATCTCAACGCAGCGGAAAATATTCCTCTATATCGTATATAAACTAAACTATAAGAATAATCTATTTTTAACCTTAAAAAAACGGTTTATAAATCATTTCTTGACACAATTATCAAGTCATTGAATTCAACGCTCTTTGATATCTCTTTAATTCAACACTCAATCGATGGAGCAATATACACTGTCGAGCATTTATTAAAACAACGTTTTAAAAGAATTGAATAATATAAAAAACGCAAGGCTTGACAAATTTTTGCACAAGGCCTATTTTTTTTAGTAGTCAGTAAAATTTTTTTCCGAATGAGGCCTCACAAAACAATCTCAATATCTCGCCCCGTACTTAAAAAAAAACCCGCAATAATGAAGAAATCAGTAGATCGCTATGTGGTATTTAAAAATATTTTCCGAAGCTATCTAGGCTGTGAATCCGCCGATTACACGAATCTTCGATGCACAAGAGCTAGAAAAATAATTTGATAATACTCGCAGCAATCACAAAATATATGATATTTTTTGATTTGCCATATAATGTCTGTGAAAGACGTAAAATTGTCTTTACAATAACGTGCGTTACTTCAATCTTTTGTCTCATTTGACTCTCCCACGAGCGTAACAGCTGGTTTATCTGATCGACGAGCGTGTAAATAAACGCACGATTTAACAATAATCACATTGCAATCGGTTGGCGAAAGTCTGCGCGTGTGTTGGCATCAGCTTCCTTGTCATAAGGGAGTTACGCTGTCAGCAATTGTGCGCGTTATTTTCAGAGAAAAGATAGTAAGCTTATTGCGATGCACATGAGCACATTGGCAATGACTATACGACACTAACGAGGTTTATTGCACTGTAAAAGCGGTCGCAGCCGGGCAATTCACCTAACCGGGCCACTATCTCCTTTTCCAGATTCCAATATACTCATGCAGCGTCCGCGTGAGGCAACGACATCAGGTTTTAGCCATCAACCAGCCAAGTAGTGCTTACATTTCTCTTTTCTCCTTTCCCGCGTTTGTTTCATATACTTATTCAACGTCTAACCTCGCTCGTTCAGTCGATTAAACGCAATTTCCTCGCATTCACCAGTGTACTGAGCTGATGGCCACTATAACAAAGCGCGGGAAATTAAATAATTTAAATTTCGCTAGAAATGAAACAATAATTACTTTTCTTCTCTCTTTAATTACACTGTGCCTTTTCACCGCCACAAATTATTGTCCATCAACCTCAGTCGCGCGCATTAAAATAACATATTTAAAGAAGAAGAAAAAAATTGAAAGTGAATAGTACATAAAAAAATTTCAAAATAATCTAAAAATATATATTTAAACTCGTTTGATATCTTGTGTCGTATACATTTAGATTGAATTTATGTGTCGGCATTCACGGTTTAATAATCTGGTCGTTGTTTAAATTGAGAATTTGGCCCTGTAATAAAATTCCAACGAAAACGAGTATATGGGTGACAATTAGCGATAAGAAAAGTTGTTTAGAAGCGTCATAGAGTGTGAATTTTATTGAAAACTGCCTTGTAGTCGTGGCAGAGTCAAAAATACCAGTCGAAATGATATGAGCTGGCCCCGCAGCCTGATGTCACCGTACAAAAGTGAATGATGCTTACCTGCAGCGTGACCTTGAAAGGTTCCTGAAGTTTTTCACGCCCGAGAAGGTACGCTAAAGCCTTCTGCATAGCGTCCACTCCTTCAGTCTCGCGTGCGCCCAAATACCAGACATAGTACGAACTTTTTTTGACATCTTTGCCACGGCGAAGCCTCGAGGCCATCGTCTAGAGCTGTAACACACATAATATCACGAAGATTAACATATTGAGATTGTAAATTGTTGAATTATACCCCAAGTAGATAAATGTAAAAGTTTGATTGAGGCCATTTTGAGGTTGATGTGTTGGAACACACGTTACAGTAATGGAGTCTCGCCGCGGGCTATCAGGTTCACAAGAGTGCTTGGCAATGCATATTTTTGTGTAATACACAAAAGGTTAGGCAAAATTTACCGTAATACGACACGTTATGTAAAGAGTTCATCAACACTGTGGTCGCGGTCACTGAATATTATATATGCCCTCTGTCAAAGTTTCGATTTAATATAAATTACGTGTGATGCCTTTATACACAGCAGCAGCTAGTAGTCTGGATATTGCTGGCTGGACAAAGTAGCTTCAGGTAGTTCGTGCAGTACTTCCTCAATTACTACTCGCCTAAACCCGTTTTCATGCTATCCATCTCCCGGAATCGTTCCCACCGATCGCCACAACAGCAATTGGCCATTTTTCCCCATTTTTATCATCTCAGTAAATGTATAGTGTATATAGTTTGAGCGAGAGGAGAGCGAGGAAAGTGAACGCGCAACCTTTTGAAATATACAAGTGTCTGATGGTGGCAGAGCAGAGAGAGCAGGCAAACTTAACTGCGAAAGTCGTTTCGTGCAGACAACCCGGTAGATCTCACGAACGAGGAAAAGAACAAGAAGAAGACAAAGTTCCTCACGCAACAACTACTCACCTCGATGCTTCAGCCTCGTCTCGTCGGCGAAATAATACCTCTCTCTCTTTTTCTGTCCGTCTGTCGGATAAGACCGAATACACCTAGTTTTTTCTATTTGTTTCAGGATTCTTCTACACTTGCCACTTGGATATCACAGCCCGCAGAGATACTACCCAGTATTGATGGCCAGTATATCACCAAATCATCATCACAAGAGCGATTGCAACAATATAAAACAATAAGAAAAAAAAAAACAATGCGCGGCGGCGTGTCGACCGCGCGGCGCGAACAACCGAAATGGACCGAACGAGCGCCGAACGCCTCTGCCGGTCGACGACGACGACGACGACGACGGCCGCCGCTGCTGCCGCCGCCGCCAGTAGAGGGGATACGCGAGCAGTGTGGAGGAAAGGGAATGGCCGCGAAGTTCGCTCTCGCCACACCTTTTGGCTGCGCCGCCGCTGCCGCCGCCGAGATCATCCTCGAGGGGATTTTGTCCTGAATTTTATGCCTTCCCGCCGGATTCGGCTGCCGCCACCGCCGCGTACATCGTCTTCGGCAAACCCTGTTTTCGCTTCAGCCACCATTGACGCTCACTCGAGGGCACCAGCATCGACTCCCACCGGGGATTTCCCTGACTCCGTACTCTCCGCACCGACTATACTATACGGGGTGACCGGCAGAGATGTATCTGCCAGGAAAGGTGACACATTTTACGATGAAATATTTACTTGAGACTTATGAATGAAATACCAGGCTGTTGTGCGACGTATTTTTCACTTGCCCACTTGGCTACCGGGTTTTTCAACGAGTTCATTTCATGCAACTGCATCACTAAGCAATATTTTCTTTCACATTTTTTTTTCAATATATCCAACTAATCCGACTAGTTTCAAGGATTCAGTACTGAGGACGGTATTTTATTATTACTGTACTCGCTGTACAGTATTTTTCACTTTTATTCAGGAAAATTTCGTGTTTTTTTTTTCAAGTCTTATCTTCGTAATTGTCCTGCCGGCATGTTTTAATTTGATTTACTTTAAATAACAAGCAGGAGGCGATCGGTGATGGACTGGTCCACCTACCTGATGCTCGCAAAAGTCCCAGTAATCGCGTGCGGAATCATTGATTTTAGCTCGATTATAAATTACGTATTCATACTGTGACTCGCATTAAATAGATCAACATTAATCTTGTCCCACAGCACGGATGTTCTCTCACATCTTGCTGCATGATGGATTAGTATATGCCCACCTGACTTATTTCAAGGAGCACTCACGCCAGTGCGTAAGCACAATGTCGGCAGTAGTTAACGGTGTCCGGATTTTTTACGTGTGAAATTAGACGTGTTGTATACAGGAATTTTTTTTCTTTTAAAAGTAGTTGGATTAGTTGGATATCTGATGTTTTTTTCGACTCTGTCCAAGGGTAGTTTTAGCCTGACTCTTGAGAACGGTCGTTGAACTTGCGCAACGCGTTGAACTGACATGGAATCCTTGCTCAAATGTACAATTAACAAAACTGTTTTTCCAGGAGCATCACGGTGGCTATCATCTAATTAAGGCAACGGCGCTTGGCTGGACTTAATGATCCATCCGGTATCCTGATCCATCTTTGAGGATGACATTTCATGAACGCAGCAATCACATGGTTTGTAGAACTCGACTAGCAATTATCTGTCTATCCAATGCACGAGATCTTTTTTTTTGTTTTCTTCTTCTTCTTCTTTTTCTTCTTATTTTTTATGCCCACGTTTTTGTATAATAACATACACAGGTGATGCTGAGAAGGATGCTTTGATCTTCTGCAGGTGACGACTCTGATTAAAGCGGGTAAAAGGTGTGAATACTAAGCAGATGCGTGAACAAGAGCCTACGACGATGCTGTGAGAGAAACAATGCCTTGCTGCTATATCGGTCGGGTCATGACTCACTTTTCTTTGACTTGCTTGCTTCATTCCCTTTGTCTTGCCAATGCTCTTAGGTATATACTCTTGCGTGCGACTGCCGCACTGCGGGAGAAGACCACTTGATGCATATGTTGCGGAAAGCACAAGGTAAGAACTCCAAGTTGAAAAAAACCATTTTTTTCTTTAACAAACTAACCTTTTGAGTTTCTGTGTGTTATTTTACTGTCATGCTTGAGGCTTGGATTCATACAATTATTGTTTCGAGTGCCACTACGATAAAGAAAATAGGTGATTAACAGTGCTGGATTTAGAACCGAGTTTTATCGCTTAATAATACCCATATACACACGCGCGCATACACACGAAAATGAAAAAAACAACATTCGTTTTATCAGGTCAAGTATTTTTAGTCGAGGTTTTTCAATTTTTTCTTTTTTTTTTGTTGGGAAAAACTGAAGGATATAAAATTTGTCATTTTGAAGGTATGTTTGTTGGTGGTATTTTTAAATGGTTGAAATATTGAGAGATTAAACGTGCTAATTGTGCCGGGGATTAGTTGTGGAGTTTTCGCGATAGTGCGGGAATTTCGAGGCCAAGCAGAGACCGCTTATCATTATGGCCGCGGAAGCAATTGAATGTGGATGTTAACTGTTGGCGCGCCGGTAGAGAAAATGCCCTGTTCTATGTTGCGAATAAAGCTATAATCCTTAAGGCACCTTGGACAATCAATCCAATGGCGAGCATGCTTGCTATCAGAGCGCATTAAATCGTGGCTCTCTATTCCTCCTAGTGCATTAAATACACTGGACAACTGGCTAGACCGCCAGAACGATAAATATCATTAAATGAATCCAACCATGCGCTGCTGGAGGTTCATTTTCGTTTTTTTTTTTTTTTTTCATTTTTTTGGAATGTGAGTATATTTTAAAAATAAAAATTGTTTATCGGTTTTAAGTGCCTATTGATAACATTCCTACTTTCTGATGTCATTGCTAAAATTTACTATAGCCACAAATTATAAAAAAAATTCTTTCCTGGAAGAACCGTTATATTGATTGGTAAAAAAAATTTTTTTTTCAGTAAATTTTTACTAAGAGAATGTTTAGTTAAAAGTATTAATTTTTAAATCAAATTTTCGAGCTATTGGATCTAATGATTTAAAATCAATGAAAACTAATTTTTTTCGATTTGAAAAATTGATTAAGACTATTTAGACAAGCTAATTAGTTGGATAAATCCATTTTAATAATACCATTAATCTATTGTCAGCAGTGACCTTTTGTGGTAATTAATAGTGTTATTTCTATTAATTATCAAGAAAGTTATGTTTTTCATATCAGCTGATCGCGCGCCACTCCGGTACCATTCAACGCGTGATATCTCGGAATATATTACTCCTAGAGAAAAAAAAAATTATAACAAAAAATAATCTTAATTTAATGCTCTATAACTTTGTTTATATTAATTTTTTTCATAGAACTAAATGCTACGGAGATATAATGAAGAAAAGAAAAATTTTGAATTGCAATAACTGTAAATATATAACCAGAAGTTTTTAATTCAATATTTATCACATTTTTATTTCATTTAAAGTATTTTTAATAGTAATATTGAGTAATTAACTGAGATTATAATGTTTATCCGGGATTTTTGGTAGAAAAAAAAATTTGAATAAAACATAAAGAGACATAATTTCATAGCTGACAAATAGGACTGACGGTAATTACAAATTGTAATGCGAGCGGATGTTGCTTGCATAGAAGTATGTAAGATTGCTTGTGTCTGGAATAATATATGTTGTTTCTCGGTGATTTAGTGTGTTGAGGATGCTTTTTGCCGTTCGCACCATCACAGACACTAAAAAGGATGTAGAAAGTCCCCATGACGTGATGTAATGCCGAGATGTTGTGTGGATTAATGCGCGCGCGCGACACAAGGTGTGCATCTTTCTGACGGGAGGAAAAAAAAATTTCTATGCAAAGCATTGAGGTAAATGGAGCCGCGATTCGACAGTCTGCGGGTGACTGAACTGGGCAAACACATTGAAGGATTCAGTGGGCCGCGCCAACAGATTCTTGAGAGAATAGACAGTCTGATACGCGCGCGACGACTCTCTGTAAGTATGTTTTTTTGATGTGGCTATACACCTTTCGCTCGATAAATCGCGTATAGCTCGCCAGAATACATTCACAAATATCTCTGTAGCCTCTTCGTCATCCTGTTCACGTTTTAGTTTGCCAATGCATTATGTATATCGAGAGAGAACGCCTCTCTCATCGTTCGTACGCCTTTCCCAATGAAACTCTTTCGCGCTGGGAATCCATAAACAAATAAAATTTATAGCCTTTTAAATGCCACCTCGATTGTCTCTCAACCTCTATCTGACCGGTTTATTTTTTCCCCGCCCCGTTGCAACTGCAAAATATCCATCTAGTAAATTTTCAATTAGATAATTAATTTGTTATTACATCCATGCTATTTTATTTGATTTTTTCAAAGCATAAAATTATATTCCTCAGATTTTCGTCTTCTATTTTATTGAAATAGAGAGATAGTTTTTGCTTTGAAAGTACAAATAAGACTTAGGGATTGGTAAAAGTCGTGAATTCAAATAATGGGGCGTTTTCTTGTCTGATGTGTAAATGTGGCACACGTTCGACTAATCGTACGGGTTAATTGAACGATTTTCGTGGAGAGATCGCGCGCGACTGGCTCTACTATATTATCTACAATACATAATGCATTGATGGAAGCGAGAGATTGTGTGCGCGAATGACCGACATATATGGGATTTCACCGTAGAAATCCTCTGGAGGCAGGTGAGGAATTTTAATTATGGGTTTATCGTGTCCTTTACGATTGGCAGCCAATCATTGGCCCATGAAAATTATTCTGCAACTTGAGCCGCGCACTCACGCGACAGTGTATAAAATTCGCGTACACAGGTCATTTCGATGAATTATTACCTGCGCCCATATTCTGCACGCAATATTGGCAGTACCTTGGATTATGCAAATCAAGGCGTATGTACACGTATAGATGCATGGAGAAAAAATACAAAATAACCCTAGGCTACCGACCTATCGTAAAGTATGGCAGATGTAAAGCTGCTACGCCTACGCTGCATTTCCTGCAGATTTTTTTCCTCAGTGTAATATTTGTATGCGAATTCGAGGGCTAGAATTATATAAATGTCCCTTGCGACTACAAAGCTCTTGTATGAGGCATTTATAATATTTTTTAGCTGTGCACAAGTGATTGCGGAGATTGATTACATTAGAAGGTTTTTGTTGCAGAGGTAAAGAGCACTTAGGAGCGTCGACGAGCCCCCAAATGACAATGAGAAAGTTCAACGCGATGAATTATTGTTGCATGGATATTTTATAATTGTACAGGTATGAACTTCTTCCTCTAACTGCTTTCCACTGCAATAAAGTCATATTCTTGTTTCAGTCTAACAGATACGGAGGATGAGGATAATCTGGTTGACACGATAAAACGCTATCGCCACAATATCGTCGAAACAGATATCCAACAACCACAAATCGGTCGCGGCCATGACATTTCACGAAGCAATCGCGCGCTAGGCCGCGTGTGCTTATGTTAATGCTTACCTTTTCTCTTGCAGTTGCTGATATGTCGAGCGGACGATGTACTCGCAGTTCCCGATTCTATCACTTTCTCCATGTGGAATATATATCGATAACCGCGCGGTGCTTGTGATTGCTCGGAAATACTCGCCACCATTCTGTGTTGGTGAAAACTGGTAAAAAATTTGAAAGGAAATGTTTAACGATTTCCTGATTATTTTTCCAACAAAATTAATAATTAACTGCTGTATCGTTGGTACATACAATATTCGTACCAGGAAGAAAATAATGGTCCAAGTGTCGCACTGATGCTTTCGAAATATCGAGTGATTAAACCACGATTTAGCTGTAAATTCGTGTTGAGACGGTGAAATTAAATTGAACTTTTTTTTATTTCCGACAATTAACGAAATTTTAAAAATATGCAGATTTTTGCTTGGTGATGGAATGGGCCGGGTTCACTGCATAAAGATTTTTGATTTTCCTTATAAAAATTAAAGAAAAAAATGAGATTATTAGAATAAGCTCGTAATTATGTAACGCAGGTTTGGGTTAGATCTTCCGGTATTGGTCATTTTTGCGATTTTGAGGGCGAAAAATCTTTGATAGTGCAGTGGAACCCCTGTGCCGATTCTTTTAAAAGAAAACAATGCACACTTATTTTTTTTTATGATATATTCGATGAAAAATGCTCTGGGTCGTTTAGAACAATGAAAATAAACGAAAAAAAAATTTTTTAAAGCAGTTGAACGATGCAAATACCGAGTTGGAAAATTTCGCAGACATTGGTGGGCTACAACTCAGCTTATTTAACATATCTAGACTGAGTGGAGTGTATATGGTAGTTACCATTCGTAGTCGATTTAGTTGGGTGTTTTAAGTTTGTAAAAAATTTTAGAAATATCCAGCTAAACATAGGTAATAACAATATGATTTTCTCACACTAAATCGTCAAGGACACTGTGCTAATAGAAGTGTTTTATTGACAACTCCGACAAAAGTTCAAGGCCTGAAAATAAACAGAGTATATTAATACTTGGAAATTTAATTGATCAGAAAATAAATAGGACTCTCTGTTGTACCTTCACGATGGAGCCGGCATCAAATTCACCAGAATGTTAATTCTCATAACATACTCGAGCTTGTGGACGTCTGCTGTGTAATCAAGAGAATTGATCAAAGTGCTTAGCATCTTCAGGCACTGGTGAATTCAGTCAGGATTGAACCGGTGGCACGCCAACCACAAAAATAATACACAAACTTCCTTAGCCATCATATGCAGCCAAAGAAAATCCATCAGTACTTGAAGGAATAGGCTGCCACGCTGAAAACATTGTTTATTGTAAAAAAATGTCATTTTTTCTATTATACTTTACCATTATTTACTCATTTGTTTATAAGGTTTAACAGGTTATGTACGGTTATGATTTCCACCAACATTTGGGTCTCAAACCAGTGTTGTTATTTTTACTCATTACTTTCATTCATCTATTCAATTTTGCCACTAATTTTAACTTTTAATCCGCTAATTGACATAAAAAAAATATCGAAGCAAAATATAACCTCACTTTGTTTTGGTTTCTTTTTGTTTTGTTTATTTGACGCATGACTCAACAGCGCACTATCTTTTTTCCATCATGTCGCGCGAAAATTTAAACTATTAAGATTGAACTGCACCAAAACATATATCCCGCAAGATGAACACTTACGGGATGCATATAATGTCATTATTTTGCTTGAAAATTATTTCTCATATTTTTAATTAATATGTTCATTGCAAAAACTGCGATTAAAATGCTGTTTGGTAAAGCGAAAACTTTTGTACCGACCGCGAGAAAGTTTTTTTGTTGCCGCGTGCAAGCAGGAGCGCATGCGTGTAGTTTTTTTTCCTCTCTCGCAACTTCCACTCGGCCAATGACGTTGGTTTCTTTTGAACTAACATCTGGACGGAAGTTTGAACAGGCAAAATGGAGGTGGGCACAGCGTGTGACCGTTACAAGCGATGCCGACTCGCCCACTGACGCGAAAGTAAACAATGGTTTTTGTGTGTAAAATAGTGCTTCAATTATCGTGAGTAAAATAGCCTTTGCACTGTCGCGAATAGACAATGTTGGCCATTGCAAAATCTCCGAGTAAGATGGCCAAAGAGAAGATCGAGTTGGCGGTGCAGCTGCGGGCAAAAAAAAAGGAACGCTCATGTGACTCGTCGAAAAAAATGCTCGAGCTGCCGGATCTCCCACGAGGTCTAGTGCCCAAGGACAACTTGACAAACGAAAAGCTAGTGCTGGCCGAGATGTTGGAGACAAAAATGAAGGAAGTTCAGGAGCATCAAAAGCAAATGCTCGAGCTGCAGGATAGGATAAGTACAAATACACGTTTAACAATGTCAAAAGAAAGATTAGAAATTGCTGAGCAGTTGGAACAAAAAATGATTGAGCTCCACGAGCATCAGCAACGATTATTAGAGCTTCAAGAACAGACTAATTACGAGGCTAACCTCGCAGCAACTCTAGAATTACAGCTCGAGGAGAAGGGCATCAAGCTCGAGGCATCAATCAAAGAGAGGGACAAACTCGAGCGTGAATTAACCTCAATAAAGTCAGAACTCGTTGGTATGAAACGAACACTGGAGCTAGAGAGGCAGGAACGTCGGGATTTGGAGACCACAGCTCTGGATTTAATCAAGGGAGCCAAGAGGAAGTGGCAAGTCGCAGAAAAAGACAAAATATCTCGTTTAAATCAGCACATAGAGGCTCAAACAGTTCGAATAACCGAGCTGTGCACCAGCAACAACGAAATGAGCTCAAAACTCGAGCGAGTTCAGTGTGAATTAGAGACTGCTCACGCGGAATTACATAAACTCCGCGTGTTTCAGATCCAGTACAAAGAATCTCTGGCCAAAACTCGCGAGCTGCGACGTCAGAGTGTCCAAGGGGTTGAAAATAAACTCGAGGAAATTGCCAATCGTGCGCACAATCAGTTGGCAGAGGTTCGCATGAAGTTGGAGATGGAGATTGCGAAAAACACGGAATTGGAGAGTCAACTGCGTAATGAGAGGGACTCTCACCACTGCCAGCTGTCTCGGCTCAACGTGGCGCTGGAGCTGTCTCAATCCGAGCTAAAAGACTGTCAAGAGCAGCTTCGTAGCTGCCAAGCGATGATTCCGGCCCGTGACGAGGAAATCGAGACTCTGCGCAATCAATTGCGTGAGCGGACAAAGCAAATTCACAGCGTTTCATCGGCCGAGCAGACAATCGCCAATCTAAACGATGAAATTGCGCGTCTGCGCATAAACAACGAGCAAATGAGAGCTCAACTGGATGCGGCAAAAACCGATTTACACGAGACAATGACAAATTTGCGTCGCAGCGAGAGTTTGGCACAGGATCTCGAGAAAAAGGCGCAGGACAAGGTGGCACTGCAGCAACGCCTGCAGGAGTCTCAGGAAAAGGAGGACGAGCAGTTGCGCAAGGTCGACACACTCGAGGAGCTGCTGCAACGGCTACAGGAGAGTGTTACGCGACTCGAGTCGGAAAATGCCACGCTGAAGGGACCAGCAGACAGCTCAAAATCGACTCGTGCCTCACTCGGCAAAGCTGAGGTACAAAAAATATCCGAACTCGAACAGCAAATTCAGCGATTGGAGAAGCAACTGCAGACATCTCGTGACGCGGCAGCAACTGAGCGCGACGCAGCACGACAAGCGCAGCGTGCACTATGGAAAAAGGAGAAGGAGCTGTCGGATGCGAATTTAGACAAGCGAATTGCAGTCCGCGAGGGGAAAACTGCAGAGGAGAGACTGAAGGCACTGGAGGAGGAAAAGCGCAAGCTCAGCGAGCGACTGGACAAAAAATTCCGTGACGAGGAGGAAAAGGCAAAGAAATTACTGGCTGAATTGGAGACTGCGCGGGCCTCGTTGGCCGACGTGACAAAGGAGGCTTCGCGCAACAAAATGCAAGCCGACTCTGCACAGCGCGCGCTCACACAGACCAACAAGCAGATCGAGGAGTTGCAGACGTCTAGCGCGGTACTGCGGCGAGAACTGGACGCAGCGAGAAAGCAGGCCAGGACGAGTCAGGACCGCGTGGACAGCCTAAACGCGGAAAATAAGCGACTGACATTTGCGATTACAAAGCTGAACGAGGAGAAGAGTGCACTGGAGACAAAGCTGGCGAGTCACGATCAGGAGGCACGCAGTCACAAAGTAAACATTGAGTTGCTCAAAGAAACTTGCACGGTCCTGGAGGAGCAGCTCAACGACTACGAGCAGCTCACGAGTGACCACGAGACACGGGAGAATACGCTTATCCAGGAGAAAATGAAGTTACAAAAAGAGCTCGAGACAGTGGAGCAAAAATTGCGCGACGCAAAAAATGGACAGAACGAGGAGAAGACTAAGAGGCTGCTGGCCGAGCGCACGATCGAGCGCTTGGAGTCGGAGACAAGTGACATTGACAGCGAGCGTCAAAGCCTGCTGACACAGCGCGACGAGTACAAACGCATGGCACAAGACCTGAACAAACAGGTGGCCACGCTGACAACGCGCTGCGGTGAGTTGGAGTGTGATCTCGCCGAGCGACAGCGAGCCCTCGAGGCGGCACGCAGCGAGGCCGTCATAGTGAAAGAGGAGTGCTCGCAGCACTTGACTCGCCTGCACGAGATAAAGGACATGAACCAGGACCTCATGCTTGATCTGCAGTCTAGCATAGACTTCAGTCAGGAGCTAAAGCTGCGGATAGTCGAGTTGGAAAATGTGCTCGAGGAGATGCGCCAGTTCTATCAGGAGCATGAATTCAAGGCGGAGGGCACGCGCCAACAGCAGACTAAGCTCATTGACTACCTACAGCTAAAGCTCGAGGAGTGTAGCAAGAAGAAAAAAACAGTTTGCGACAAGATATTCCGCACAAAGACGAAGGAGAACGTAATGCCGACAGCCACGGGCATGCCTGTGGGCTATCGCGAGCTGGAGAATCAGCTGACGCGAGAACGAGCAAAAGTAAAAGCTCTGACGGAGCAGTTGCTGACAATGAAGGCCGTGGCCGCGGCGTCGGCGCCCATCTCGCCGCGACCGGGCAGTCCCGAGCAGAGGGATCTGCACCAGGTTGACTTTGCGGAGGACGCACTGGCCTCGAGACAACCGGCCTCGCAGCGGGTTCATCACAATATTCCTCATCGATTCAACATTGAGCTGTCAATGCGCGCGGGCAAGTGTGCCGCCTGCCTCGAGCCCATTCAATTCGGCAAGCGCTCGGCCGTTTGCAGCGAGTGCCAACTCATGACGCACCTGAAGTGCTCGCTCCTAGTGCCTGCCAGCTGTGGACTGCCCAGCGGGTTCGCCAAGCATCTCGGCAAGACCTGGAAATCGAGCGATGAAAGTATTTCAACACTCAGCGGCAGTGTCCAGACTTTGACAATTGACGAGCCCGATCGCGCGGAAACCAGCACGAAAAACGTGCAGAAAAACAGCGCAATAGCTATGGAGAGTTGGGTTAAAGTTCCCGGACGTGGTAAGGCCTCGTGGGACAGGAAGTACCTGCGACTGGAGAACAGCTGTCTGTGCGTGTACGAGCACGAGCCGAGTCCCGGCATGGCGCCAATAATTCGCATGGAATTGACGGAAAAAAGTGGTTTCAGTATTTGTGAAGATGTTTTACAGGCCGAGGTGCCTGGCACAGCCAAATCCGACTTGCCATTTATCCTGCGAGTCGAGGCCAACACGTCAAATACGTGCTGGCCGACCTCTCGTCTGGATATCATGACACTCGGCCAGGTGGACAAGAAAAGTTGGCTGAACGCGTTAAAATCCGTGGCAGCGAGCAACGGTATCAAAGAGACAGCACGAAACTCAATGGTGCAAACAATGTTGCGGCTGGAGAAGAACCGATTGGATTTAAATTGCGCTGTGGAGCTCGAGAAGGAGGATGTGCTGATAATCGGTGCCGAGGAGGGTTTGTACTCCTATCGGCCGTCACAGTCAAAGGTTCTCACGGCTATTCGCGGTGTCAAGCGTGTCCACCAGCTGACGCTGCACCCGCACCTTGGTTTAGCCCTCATGATTGCCGGCGAGGACCGTCAGCTCGTCTCGTGCAACCTCCGCCAACTCAAGAGCAACGCCTTGGCTGCCGAGTGCTCCAGACCAGCCGTCAACACTCGCAACATTCTCACGGGCTCTGAGAGCTGCCACTTGTACCAGATCGAGGGCGAGATGCTCTGTGCGGCCACGGCCACCCACGTTACCCTGCTCAAGTGGCGCGACGACGGCGAGAGCGGAGAATTTATCGCCATGCGGGAGCTCGAGACGCAGGAACCGTGCAGCTGTGCCATTTTCACGTCGCGCAATCTCATTGTCGGCTGTCAGAGGTTCTTCCAGATTGATCTGCAGGATTATTCCATCGATGACTTCCCCGAGGAGGATGATAGCTCGGTCAAGGCCGCGCTCGCAGGCGTCGCTAAACTCGGAATCTTTCCTGTGGCCGTGCTTAATGTCTCTATATCGCAGAAAACCGAGCTTTTGCTCTGCTACAACGAGTTTGGAGTGTTTGTCGATGAATTTGGACGACGCACGCGACCGGAAGATCCAACTTGGAGCCATTTGCCATTTGCGTTCGGTAAGTGTGCGATTAGAAATTTTATTTGTATTTATGGTGGGATGTCGAGTAATATTAATAATTGTTTTTTTACAGCATTCAGGAAGCCGTATCTGTTTATCGTCCACTTTTCCTCGGTCGAGGTGATCAAAATTACGCCGGACACCTATCGCTCGCGAACAAAGACTCCCGAGCGGAGTCTGATTGAACTGAGCAGCCCGAGATACCTCGGTGTTGCGGGAAATCGCGGGATTTACATAGCTGTTGTCAATTCCACGCTGGATATCCAGAGGATTGATGGTCCCTCGTCGATTCTGTCGAAAAGAAGCGACAGTTTGTCGAGCCTTGAGTCACTGTGAGTACAGTTATTCAATTTTTTTCAGGAATCTGGACATTGTTTTGTAGCTTATTGCGTCGTTTTGAATTCAGATGCAACAATGACGAAAGCAGCTCAGAGTTTAGCTTCACCCCAAGTCTTCTGGATGCTCTGGATAATCCTGGTAAGCGAGTCCACTTTGCCAAATCGCATCACTGATGTGTGTTTAAATTTATCTAAGTTGTACTAACTGTTTCAAAATTTTTTTCTCATGTGTACTGATCAACTCTTGCCATTCTACGATTACAGATGGACGTTTGTAATGATTTTGAGATCTCAAAACTTGACAATATATTTTTTTCTTTTCGTGTTTTCAAGGCTAATATAATTTTCAAGTCACAGCGATCATGCTGTAGTATTAATACAGGCCCTTAAAATTGCGCGTATTTACATGCGAAAATTGTAATATTAAAATACAGAGATTTTTGATTTAGAGATTGATTGAATTTTGATGCTACGAGTGCGTAGAATTTTTTATTTTAAGGGTCTAAGATTAGATTCGTTATTGCTGATGTGCATAATTATTAGATAATAAATATAATATAATATATATATACGCCTTGATATTTTTGTACGACTCTAATGTCTGTAAGTCGAATTTTTCACAATAAAATGTCAAAAGTTTTGTATTAATTATTTATTTTATTTTTATTTTATTTTTTAGTTGTTTACTTGTCTAAATGTTTTTCGTCAGGAATCACTGATAGGAGAAAGGTGAAAATTTATATTGGAAGCAACCAAAAAAGGTGAGTATTTACTTACATATCCATATTCGATTTTCGACGACATCCGGCAACCCTTGACACTGAACTGTATTTAGTTGGATATTATTCATAGGCTCCGTCTTCCTACCGGTCATACTTACTTTGTTTCGTTTAATTCACGGACACTCTTTTCGAACAATGCCGTTCATCACGGTCTAGTTCAATGCTCCCCACTGACATTGACGTCAAGGATCTGTCGATTTTTTTGTTTTTTTTTTTTTTCAGACACGCGGGTGCTACTTCATTAAATCCATACACACAGGGTTGATTCATATTCTTCAATAAAAATGATTCCTTCCCGATCGAGTGGAATTTTCCGGAAAAATGAAGGAAAAAACCAAAGGATTTTTAGAATTGTCTGTCTATTTACTACTAGTTATTGATAATGGTAGTTTGGAGTAGTTTTATGGATGTTGAAGCACGGATACACGGTTTCAAGTGTATCTGGACGGAGATGATGATTAGGATGAGATTTTTCGGTGACAAATGTATACACCACCCCACCAGAATTATCGACGGTCACCGTTGGCAGAATGTTAATTTGGAAGGCACATCGAGCAAAGGTTAATTTAAAATGACATTTCATTCAAATAAGTTTAGTGGCAATGGTACGATTGGGATACTCAGTGCCACACTGAGTAGGCAATCGTTATAAAGAGGACCAATCAGTTGTAAAGCCCGCCACTGTCTTTACTGCAAATGTTGTAGCAGCACGCGAGTGTCCGAAATTACAATTTCCCGCCAGCAATCGCCCTCCAACTGTGCTGCCGCTGCATTGAATTTCTGTAATAATTTCATTTACGTGTGTGACAGTGAGAAAAATCAGTGTGCAAAGCCATGGAGGCTCAGGCCGAGAGCAAGCCTGTGAGCTTCAACGCCTGCACTCAGCAGCCGATGGATCCCGGCGAGGAGATCGTCATCTCCGGTATTGCGGGCCGCTTTCCCGATTCTGACAGCGTGCGACACTTGCAGGAGAATCTCTTCAACAAAGTTGACTTGATCACGGACGACGATCGCCGCTGGAAGTTGGGTAAGTCTCCTCCGAGTCTCGTCGGCGACGACAAATAACCGGAGGGTGTTGCAGATCACCCGGAGATCCCTCAGCGCACGGGGAAGATCAACAACGTGGGCAAATTCGACGCTCACTTCTTCGGCGTGCACTTCAAGCAGGCGCACACGATGGATCCCATGTGTCGGATGCTGATGGAGCACGCGTTCGAGGCCATCATCGACGCCGGCGTGAATCCGCGACAGCTGCGTGGCACGAGGACAGGCGTGTTCATCGGTGCCTGCTTCTCCGAGTCCGAGAAGACCTGGTTCTACGAGAAGCTGCAGGTAAGCCCGCCTCTTTCCCACCTGTAAAATTTTTTCACGCGTCTCTACCGACAGGTGAACGGGTTCGGGATCACGGGTTGCAGTCGCGCAATGCTGGCCAACCGGCTGTCCTACTGGCTGGGAGTCACCGGACCGAGTTACACCGTCGACTCCGCCTGCAGCTCGAGTCTGTTCGCGATGGAGCACGCCTACCGTGCCATCCGTAACGGCCAGTGTGACGCGGCCCTCGTCGGCGGAGCCAACCTCTGCCTTCATCCCTACGTTTCTCTGCAATTTTCGCGATTGGGTCAGTCGAAAAACTCGCTTTTCAAGCGGACAAGATTAATAACCTGTCTGTTCCACAGGTGTCCTGTCGGCCGACGGGCGCTCGAAATCCTTCGACGCGGACGCCAACGGTTACTGTCGTAGTGAGACCGTGAGTATCGCATTCCTGCAGAAGGCAAAGGACGCCAAGCGCATCTACGCGACTATAATCCACGGGAAAACGAACTGCGATGGATTTAAAGAGCAGGGCATCACGTTCCCATCGAGTGTGATGCAGAGCGTGCTGCTGAAAGAGTTTTACGAAGAGTGCCGGGTGGAGCCGACCAGTTTAACGTACGTGGAGGCTCACGGAACGGGCACAAAGGTCGGAGATCCGGAAGAGGTGAATGCTATTGACATGATATTCTGTCCGGGAAGAAAGAAGCCCCTGAAAATCGGAGCCATCAAGTCAAACTTGGGTCACGCTGAGCCCGCAAGTGGCATGTGTTCCATCGCTAAGGTTGTCATTGCCTGCGAAACCGGTATCATACCGCCGAATCTGCATTACAAACGACCTCGCGAGGGTGTCAAGGCCCTGGAGGAGGGCCGGGTGAAGGTGGTCACCGAACCTACCTCCTGGGAGGGAGGTCACGTTGGTGTCAGTTCCTTCGGATTTGGCGGAGCAAACGCGCACATTCTGCTCAAGTCAAATCCCAAAGAAAAGATCAACGGTGGGGCGCCGAAAGATGACCTGCCCCGACTGGTTGTCGTGTCTGGAAGAACCGAGGAAGCCGTAGAGGCGATTCTTCGTGATGTAAGTCAATTAGTTAATTTAATCCAGAGCGATAGCATAGATGAATAAATTTTTTTGCTATTTTAGATTGAAGGACGACCGTTGGACGTGGAATACGCCAAGCTCTTGCACGATATTTATGCAGAGGAGATCCGAGGTCACCTCTATCGAGGATACTCCATTCTAGGGACGAATTCGGGGGAGGAAAAGCGCCTGAGGCAAGTGGAGCACTACCCGGGTGCTGAGCGACCCATCTGGTTTGTCTTTTCTGGCATGGGATCGCAGTGGCCATCGATGGGCACAGCTCTCCTGCGGATTCCGATTTTTGCTGAGGCCGTGAAGAAATGCGACGCGGCTCTGAAGCCTCTGGGTGTCGATATTTACGACGTTATCACTAATCCCGACAAGTCAGCCTTCGACAACATTCTCAACTGCTTCATCGGAATCGCCGCGGTGCAGATAGGCCTGGTGGACGTGCTTACGGCTGTAGGGATAGTCCCTGACCGCATAATCGGGCACTCGGTGGGGGAGCTCGGCTGCGCGTACGCCGACGGCACGTTCACGGCTGAGCAGATGATTTTAGCCGCCTACTACCGCGGTCTGGTGTCCGTCGAGACCGAGACAATCCACGGGTCGATGGCTGCCGTGGGCATGGGCTACTCGGACATCAAGGACCTCTGCCCTCCCGACATCGAGGTGGCCTGTCACAACGGGCCCGACAGCTCGACAATCAGCGGTCCCGCCGAGTCGATGAGGGCTTTTGTAGCCAAGCTGCAGGCTAATAAAATTTTTGCACGGGAGGTTCCGTGCGGCAATATTGCGTATCACAGTCGATACATCGCGCCTGCCGGTCCAAAGTTGCTCAAGTACTTGCAACAAGTGATTACCGAGCCGAAACCTCGCAGTGCCAAATGGGTTAGCACCTCAGTGCCGCGTAGCCAATGGTCCACGGCCGCAGCGCGACTATCGTCGGCGGAGTATCACACAAACAATCTACTGGAGCAAGTGCTCTTTGAGGAAACGTCAGTTCTTATCCCCAAGGACGCGGTGACCATTGAAATTGCGCCGCACGGTCTCCTGCAGGCCATTCTCCGTCGATCGATGCAACCAACTGTAACAAATATCGCCCTGACGCAGCGCGGGCACACAGACAACGTCGAGGTCCTGCTGCAGGCCCTGGGCAAGCTCTACAACGTGGGTCTGCAGCCACAGGTTGCCAATCTGTATCCGCCGGTGCCGCTGCCCGTGTCACGGGGTACTCCGATGATCTCGCCACTGATCAAGTGGGAGCACTCGGACGACTGGTACGTCACGTCTTACCGCATGCAGGAGAAAATCACCTCGGGCGAGCGCATCGTGGAAATTACGCTGGGCGACGAGGACTACGAGTACATGGCCGGGCACGTGATCGACGGGCGCAACCTGCTGCCCGCCACCGGGTACCTTGCACTCATCTGGGAAACCATCGGCATGATGAAGGGTGAACTGTACACCGAGGTCTCTGTCATCTTTCAGGACGTTAAATTCCTTCGCGCGACCACTCTGCCGAAGGAGGGAACCGTCGAGCTCACCCTGATGATCCAGAAGGGTACGGGCAGGTTCGAGGTAGTCGAGGGCGGCGCCGCGCTCGTCACCGGTTACGTCTTCTACACGACGAAGCCGGCGCTGAAGAAGATGAACCCGCAACTGCCGGAAATCGAGGTGGAAGAAGAGATGTCGAGTCGCGACGTGTACAAAGAGCTGCGGCTGCGGGGCTACGGATACACCGGTCTGTTCCGCGGCATAAAGTGCGCGAGTCTGGACGGACGCAGAGGCAGGATTGCCTGGATGAACAACTGGGTGGCCTTCATGGACAACATGCTGCAAATGCAGATCCTCGGCATGGATTCGCGGAGCCTGTGCGTGCCCACGGCCATCCAGAGACTCGTCATCGACACGAAGATGCACCTCAACCAGATTCGCGCGATGCCCGACGACGACAAAGGTTTGCGCCCAGTCTCCACGTTGTTTGACGCTAATATTTATCGCTTGAATCTATTTTCCAGAGTTTCTCGTTTACCGCGATCAGACCTTAGACCTGATAGTTGCCGGAGGCGTCGAAATCCGTGGACTGAGAGCCAGTGCAATTGCGCGCAGGAAACCCGCAGGCGAGCCGGTGCTCGAGTCCTGCAAGTTTGTGGGTCACAGAGACAGAACAACGATCTCTCTTCCGGAAGCTGTTCGAGTGGCCACGCAAATCGCACTGGAGAACCACAGTCCCATCAAAGTGAAGACGTTAGAAGTAGCGGGTGCTGATCAAAAGCACTCCGTGGATAAATTGATTTCACCGTTGATTTTAGCTACGCTTGAGGACATTCCATTAATTCAATCAGATGTAAATGTCATCTGCGCGGAGAATCAGTACAGCGACGGAGTGCTTCCTGAAAATATAAATGTGATAGAGGAAAAAAAATTAACTGCCGACGCAAACGCCCTCCTCCTTGTCGGCTGGTCGCTGCTGCAAAGTCACGAGTCCTCTCTAGCTCATCAGTTGCTCTTCCTGAAAGACGACGGCTTTGTAATATCGCTGGAGTCCGCGAGTGTACAGGATCTCGCTACAAACATAAAGAAACTAAATTTAGCCGTGGTTTTGGAAAAATCCACCGAGAATGGTGTGCTTCTACTTCTTCGCAAGCAGGACAAACTGCCAAAGACCGTAACAGTTGTGAATGTTAGCAATGACGAGTTCACCTGGATAGAGGAGCTTAAACGCATACTTACAGAAAAGATGGAGCGCGAACCCGGAAGTACGAGCTCTCGACTCATTCTCGTCAGCGAGCGCAACTTTGAGAGTGGCCTCGTCGGTTTAGTAAATTGTCTGCGACGTGAAGCAGGTGGCGAGACAATCCGAGGGTTCTTAATCCAAGACGACAAGGCCCCGGAGTTCTCCCTGACGGCGGCGCCCTACGCCGAGCAGCTCAAGCTCGACCTGGTGATGAATGTGCTCCGGCCGAGGGGAGTCTGGGGATCGTATCGCTTCTTCAAGCTGCCACCAGCGACTCCGAAATTGGTGCACCACGCGTGGGCGAACCAGCTCGTGCGAGGTGACTTTAGCTCCCTCAATTGGCTGGAGGGTCCGATCCGACCGGACTTTTCCCACCCTGACCTCGTACACGTCGTCTACTCGGCGATAAACTTCCGCGACATCATGATGGCGAGTGGAAAGCTGAGTCCGAGCGTTGCGGCGCGCACGAGGGCAGAGGAGGAGTGCGTGCTCGGCTTTGAGTACTGCGGAATTGACCAGACGGGGCGCAGAGTGATGGGTCTTCTGCCGTCGCGGGCCATCGCCAACCGCGTCATCTGCGACCGCAACCTCTCCTGGGTGGTGCCGAGCTCGTGGAGCATGGAGGACGCGGCCACGGTGCCGTGTGTCTATGCCACGTGCTATTACGCACTGTACATCAACGCGCGGATGAAAAAAGGCAACCGGGTACTCATCCACGCGGGCTCCGGGGGTGTCGGACAGGCGGCCATAAATCTGGCACTGCACGCGGGCTGCGAGGTCTTCACGACCGTCGGCACGCCGGAGAAGCGCCGGTTTATCCGCGAGAATTTCCCGCAAATCACCGACGACCACATCGGAAATTCGCGCGACACGAGCTTCGAGCAGCTGATTTTGCGCCAGACAAACGGTGTCGGCGTAGACATTGTCCTCAACTCGCTGGCGGACGATAAATTGCAGGCGTCCGTGCGCTGCCTCGCGCCGGGAGGAAAATTCCTCGAGATCGGCAAATTCGACATGGTGAATGACAGTCCACTCGGCATGTCGGCCTTCTTGCGGGAAATCAGTTTTTACGGAGTAATTTTAGACGCTGTCTTCACGGCTCCACCTGAAAAGAAAAAAACCCTCAGAGATTTCGTTCAAACAGGTTTAGACGATGGTTCCGTGAAGCCATTAATTCGCACAGTGTTCGGCAAAGACGAACTCGAGGCAGCATTCAGATTCATGGCAGCGGGAAAACACATCGGTAAAGTAATTGTCAACGTTCAAGAAAAGAAAAACATCAAAACGACAGTTCTACCGGCTCTACCGAGATTTTACTGCCGCGAGGATCGCAGCTACGTCATCGTGGGCGGCCTGGGCGGTATCGGTCTGGAGCTGGTGGACTGGATGGTGCTTCGCGGCGCGAGAAATCTCATAATCACCTCTCGCAATGGCTTCAAAAACGGATACCAGCGCATGCGAGTGAACCTGTGGCAAAAGTACGGAGCCCGCGTGGTCATTGTCACTGGAAAAGACCCGGCAGACCGTCAACAGTGCCAGGAGATCCTGAAAATCGCCGCAGGCCTTGCGCCAGTTGACGGAATTTTCAACCTCGCCGTGGCATTGCGCGACGCTATGTGGGAAAATCAAACGGAGAATTCGTACGAGGAGTCGATGCGCGTGAAGGCATGGGCCACAAAAATACTGGACGAGGTTTCACGGAAACTTTGCCCCAGTCTGCGTCACTTTGTCATGTTTTCGTCGGTCGTCTCTGGGCGCGGGAACCTGGGCCAGTCGAATTACGGTATGTCAAACTCTGCGATGGAGCGAGTTTGCGAGAGGCGTAATGCCGAGGGTCTGCCGGCTCTGGCGATCCAGTGGGGCGCGATCGGAGACGTCGGCCTGGTTGCTGACATGCATGAGGAGAACAAACAGGTAGTCATTAGTGGAACGCTGCAGCAGAGAATTTTTTCGTGTCTGCAGGAGCTCGATCAGCTTCTAGCGGATCCCGGACCCGTTGTTGAGTGCATGGTGGTCGCAGAGAAACGCGCAGGCGGTTCTGGTGCATTAAACATTGTCGATACTGTGCTGCATATCATGGGTATAAAGGACTTAAAGACAATCAGTCACCACACGTCGCTGGCGGAATTGGGAATGGACTCAATGATGGCCGTGGAGATCAAGCAGACGCTGGAGCGTGAGTTTGAGCTGTTTCTCACTAGCCAAGATATTCGAGGCTTGAACTTTGCCAAGCTGCTGGAGATGAATTCACGAGATTTGGAGGAGAAGAGAAAAAAGGCGCCGACCGGTGGTGGTGGTGGTGATGAGGCGCTGACCGGACTGAAGATTCTCGTGAGATTGTTGGGAGAGGAGGACATCACTGACGAGCTCTGCATGAAGCTAAAGACTCGGGAGGAGCCCGGCAGACACGAGGTGTTCCTCATTCCCGGCGTAGAGGGTTGCGGCTCGGTGTTTTCCAACCTCGCGGGCAAAATCAAGTCGCCGGCGACGTGTCTGCAGCTCGACAACACTCGCACCGAGTACGCGTCCATCCACGACATGGCGAATCAACTGTTGCCGGTGAGTAGGGCTCGGGTGTGCGGCCCCGCAACACACAATTTCCAGACACTCTCTGACACTTGTTACACATTTTTCTCCCCCGCAGCACGTCCTGGCGCGGAAAAAGGGCCGCAGGGACTTTGTCATCGCCGCCTACTCCTACGGATCACTCGTCGGCATCGAACTGGCGCGCAAGCTCGAGGCTGAGGGTCTCACGGGTCGGCTGATTCTCATCGACGGCTCTCCAGACTTGATGAAAACCATTAAAGACCAGCAACTAGCGGCGTCGACCGACGAGGAGCTGGAAACAAACGTTCTCGTGGGAATCATGGACATGATCGCGTCAAGTTTGAGCGGAGAGGTAAGAATTCTTTCTAACACTTGTCTCTGTATTCAGTCTCTCAATGCACTTTTACCGTAGCTCTTCGTGGAGCTGCAAAAAGCCAAATCGTGGCAGGAGAAACTCGACGCCTTTATGGCCCGTGTGCCGACAGAGTCGCTGGCAATCTCTCCCGAGCACCAACGAAACATCTGCACGGCCATCTACAACCGTCTGATTGCACTGCAGAATTACGATCTCTCGGGTGTTCCGCCACTGCGCTCGCCAATTATCCTACTCAAGCCTACGATGCAGGTTATCAAGTTTGCCGCAAACGACTACGGCTTGAGTGCCGTCACGCGGGAGCCCGTCGAGGTGCACGTGATCGAGGGCAATCACGCGTCCATTTTGGACGACGCAAAAATTGCCACGGCCATCAACGGCGAGCCCCTCGAGGATGCCGACGCCTTCAAGGCGAAGATCATGGAGGACGGGAAGATCCTGGCACCCATCGCCGATCCACAGTACTCCCGGTCCTGAATAAAACAGCTGTGAATACAGCATGAGCGACTGATTAATTCTGCTTACTTTAGATACATATATACTTAAAAATGTTCAGGCTTAGTTCGTTTTTTTATAGAAATAAATTAATCTATGAACTACTCTAATGCAAGTTCAGTAGAAAGACTGGCATGTATATACATTTGGCAAAGCATTTATAATTGTTTCCTTATTGGCAATCATTAAAATTATGTTTTAGGCTCTACCAATGCAATTTTTTTTACTGAAGTTGAGGTGAAAAAAAAAAATTATACGATCCGCATAGAGCCAATTACCCTTGATAATTTTGACCGTAAAAAAAGTCTGGCATCCATCAAATGTCACATATAATCTCAAATTTAACATAAATAGGCATAATGGTAGATAATTATAGAATTAAAAAATAATAAGGCATAGATATGCGGCATTCTGTCCGGAATTTCAAGTGTTCATGCAAAATTCCAACTCATGAGTATCCATGTAGCCCTCCCTGGACACTGAATCCTATAAACATTGATATTAATGCTGGTTGTCCGTTTTAAATGAGTAAAATTAATTGATAATGTCAAGAATGTGAAGAAAAGCGAGGATTTTTTAGGCGGCACTTGTACCACACGAGAGTCCACTGCGCTCGTACTCATGCCATCTTAATTTCACTGGCACATAGAGCAATTATTAATTTAAAATTTTACTTTTTTCTCATAAGTTGACTAGAAACTTACTGCTTAGAACTGCAGTGCGGCTACTCGTCCATATAAAGGGGACCTCAGAGTCGTGCAGTTGCTCACTGTCTGTACTGCACACTGTTGAAGCAGTGTCCAGACTTGAAAATTTCCCCCGTCAGCTACCAGCACCTGTTCCAGCGCTGCTTTTAATTTTTGTAATAATTTCATTTACGTGTGTGACAGTGAAAAAAATCAGTGTGCAAAGCCATGGAGGCTCAGGCCGAGAGCAAGCCTGTGAGCTTCAACGCCTGCACTCAGCAGCCGATGGATCCCGGCGAGGAGATCGTCATCTCCGGTATTGCGGGCCGCTTTCCCGATTCTGACAGCGTGCGACACTTGCAGGAGAATCTCTTCAACAAAGTTGACTTGATCACGGACGACGATCGCCGCTGGAAGTTGGGTAAGTCTCCTCCGAGTCTCGTCGGCGACGACAAATAACCGGAGGGTGTTGCAGATCACCCGGAGATCCCTCAGCGCACGGGGAAGATCAACAACGTGGGCAAATTCGACGCTCACTTCTTCGGCGTGCACTTCAAGCAGGCGCACACGATGGATCCCATGTGTCGGATGCTGATGGAGCACGCGTTCGAGGCCATCATCGACGCCGGCGTGAATCCGCGACAGCTGCGTGGCACGAGGACAGGCGTGTTCATCGGTGCCTGCTTCTCCGAGTCCGAGAAGACCTGGTTCTACGAGAAGCTGCAGGTAAGCCCGCCTCTTTCCCACCTGTAAAATTTTTTCACGCGTCTCTACCGACAGGTGAACGGGTTCGGGATCATGGGCTGCAGTCGCGCAATGCTGGCCAACCGGCTGTCCTACTGGCTGGGAGTCACCGGACCGAGCTACACCGTCGACTCGGCCTGCAGCTCGAGTCTTCTCGCGATGGAGCACGCCTACCGTGCCATCCGTAACGGCCAGTGTGACGCAGCCCTCGTCGGCGGAGCCAACCTCTGCCTTCATCCCTACGTTTCTCTGCAATTTTCACGATTAGGTTAGTTGACTAAACAAAAAATTTGGCCAGTTTCAGTTCAACGAAATTAACATACTCTCTGTTCTCCAGGTGCTCTGGCCCCTGACGGAAAATGCAAGACCTTCGATGCAGCTGGCGATGGCTACGTTCGGAGTGAAGCCGTCAGCCTCGTACTTCTGCAAAAGGCCAAAAATGCAAAGCGCATCTACGCGACAATTGTTCACGCGAAAACAAACTGCGATGGATTTAAAGAGCAGGGCATCACTTTCCCATCGAGAATAATGCAGGGAAGACTGCTGAAACAGCTCTACGAGGAGTGTCGAGTGCCTCCGACGGCTCTGGAGTACTTGGAGGCTCACGGCACGGGCACCAAAGTCGGAGATCCAGAAGAAGTCAGTGCCATAGACCTCGTTCTCTGCACTGGGAGAAAAACACCTCTTAAAATCGGGGCGATCAAATCAAACATGGGTCACGCGGAATCTGCGAGCGGCATCTGCGCCATCGCAAAAATTGTTATTGCCTGTGAAACAGGTATCATACCGCCAAATTTGCACTACAAGCGTCCACGTCGAGGACTCAAAGCCCTGGAGGAGGGTCGATTAAAGGTCGTGACTGACCCCACGCCGTGGAACGGTGGCTATGTTGGCGTCAGTTCTTTCGGGTTTGGTGGAACCAACGCGCATATTCTTTTGAAATCAAATCCCAAAGCCAAAATCAACGGCGGAGCGCCAAAAGATGATCTACCCCGACTGGTTGTCGTGTCTGGAAGAACCGAGGAGGCCGTAGAATGCATCCTTCAAGATGTAGGACATTTTTTAGAATTAATTCTTCTCTAGAAACTGTAGCTTGTGGTTTTACAGATGGAGAGCCGTCCAGTGGACGTGGAGTACATCAAACTCCTACACGATATCTATGCAGAAGACATCCCGGGTCATCTCTACCGTGGTTACTGTATTCAGAGGACGAATGCGGGCGATGAGAAGCGCCTGAAGCAGGTGGGGCACTACCCAGGGGACAAGCGACCCATCTGGTTCGTCTTTTCCGGCATGGGATCGCAGTGGCCATCGATGGGTACGGCTCTCCTGCGGATTCCGATTTTTGCTGAGGCCGTGAAGAAGTGCGACGCGGCTCTGAAGCCTCTGGGTGTCGATATTTACGACGTTATCACCAATCCAAACAAGTCAATCTTCGACAACATCCTCAACTCGTTTGTCGGAATCGCCGCGGTGCAGATAGGCCTGGTGGACGTGCTCACGGCTATAGGGATAGTCCCTGACCGCATAATCGGGCACTCGGTGGGTGAGCTCGGCTGCGCGTACGCCGACGGTACGTTCACGGCTGAGCAGATGATTTTAGCCGCCTACTACCGCGGTCTGGTGTCCGTCGAGACCGAGACAATCCACGGGTCGATGGCTGCCGTGGGCATGGGCTACTCGGACATCAAGGACCTCTGCCCTCCCGACATCGAGGTCGGCTGTCACAATGGGCCCGATAGCTCGACACTCAGCGGCCCTGCCGAGTCGATGAGGGCGTTCGTGGCAAAGCTGCAGACAAAGAATATCTTTGCACGCGAGGTTTTGTGCGGTAATATTGCATATCACAGTCGCTACATCGCGGTCGCGGGTCCGAAGCTCTTGGAATACATGCAGACGTTTATTCCCAAGCCGAAGCCGCGAACTTACAAGTGGATAAGCACGTCAGTGCCGCGCGACCAGTGGTTCACGCCTGCAGCACAGCTCTCATCGGCAGAGTACCACACTAATAACATGCTTGGGCCGGTGCTCTTTGAGGAGAGCTCGGTGCTCATTCCCCCCGACGCGGTGACCATTGAAATTGCGCCACACGGTCTCCTGCAGGCCATTCTCCGTCGGTCGCTGCACCCAGGTGTTACAAATATCGCCCTGACGCAGCGCGGGCACACAGACAACGTCGAGGTCCTGCTGCAGGCCCTGGGCAAGCTCTACAACGTGGGTCTGCAGCCACAGGTTGCCAATCTGTATCCGCCGGTGCCGCTGCCCGTGTCACGGGGTACTCCGATGATCTCGCCACTGATCAAGTGGGAGCACTCGGACGACTGGTACGTCACGTCTTACCGCATGCAGGAGAAAATCACCTCGGGCGAGCGCATCGTGGAAATTACGCTGGGCGACGAGGACTACGAGTACATGGCCGGGCACGTGATCGACGGGCGCAACCTGCTGCCCGCCACCGGGTACCTTGCACTCATCTGGGAAACCATCGGCATGATGAAGGGTGAACTGTACACCGAGGTCTCTGTCATCTTTCAGGACGTTAAATTCCTTCGCGCGACCACTCTGCCGAAGGAGGGAACCGTCGAGCTCACCCTGATGATCCAGAAGGGTACGGGCAGGTTCGAGGTAGTCGAGGGCGGCGCCGCGCTCGTCACCGGTTACGTCTTCTACACGACGAAGCCGGCGCTGAAGAAGATGAACCCGCAACTGCCGGAAATCGAGGTGGAAGAAGAGATGTCGAGTCGCGACGTGTACAAAGAGCTGCGGCTGCGGGGCTACGGATACACCGGTCTGTTCCGCGGCATAAAGTGCGCGAGTCTGGACGGACGCAGAGGCAGGATTGCCTGGATGAACAACTGGGTGGCCTTCATGGACAACATGCTGCAAATGCAGATCCTCGGCATGGATTCGCGGAGCCTGTGCGTGCCCACGGCCATCCAGAGACTCGTCATCGACACGAAGATGCACCTCAACCAGATTCGCGCGATGCCCGACGACGACAAAGGTTTGCGCCCAGTCTCCACGTTGTTTGACGCTAATATTTATCGCTTGAATCTATTTTCCAGAGTTTCTCGTTTACCGCGATCAGACCTTAGACCTGATAGTTGCCGGAGGCGTCGAAATCCGTGGACTGAGAGCCAGTGCAATTGCGCGCAGGAAACCCGCAGGCGAGCCGGTGCTCGAGTCCTGCAAGTTTGTGGGTCACAGAGACAGAACAACGATCTCTCTTCCGGAAGCTGTTCGAGTGGCCACGCAAATCGCACTGGAGAACCACAGTCCCATCAAAGTGAAGACGTTAGAAGTAGCGGGTGCTGATCAAAAGCACTCCGTGGATAAATTGATTTCACCGTTGATTTTAGCTACGCTTGAGGACATTCCATTAATTCAATCAGATGTAAATGTCATCTGCGCGGAGAATCAGTACAGCGACGGAGTGCTTCCTGAAAATATAAATGTGATAGAGGAAAAAAAATTAACTGCCGACGCAAACGCCCTCCTCCTTGTCGGCTGGTCGCTGCTGCAAAGTCACGAGTCCTCTCTAGCTCATCAGTTGCTCTTCCTGAAAGACGACGGCTTTGTAATATCGCTGGAGTCCGCGAGTGTACAGGATCTCGCTACAAACATAAAGAAACTAAATTTAGCCGTGGTTTTGGAAAAATCCACCGAGAATGGTGTGCTTCTACTTCTTCGCAAGCAGGACAAACTGCCAAAGACCGTAACAGTTGTGAATGTTAGCAATGACGAGTTCACCTGGATAGAGGAGCTTAAACGCATACTTACAGAAAAGATGGAGCGCGAACCCGGAAGTACGAGCTCTCGACTCATTCTCGTCAGCGAGCGCAACTTTGAGAGTGGCCTCGTCGGTTTAGTAAATTGTCTGCGACGTGAAGCAGGTGGCGAGATGATCCGAGGGTTCTTAATCCAAGACGACAAGGCCCCGGAGTTCTCCCTGACGGCGGCGCCCTACGCCGAGCAGCTCAAGCTCGACCTGGTGATGAATGTGCTCCGGCCGAGGGGAGTCTGGGGATCGTATCGCTTCTTCAAGCTGCCACCAGCGACTCCGAAATTGGTGCACCACGCGTGGGCGAACCAGCTCGTGCGAGGTGACTTTAGCTCCCTCAATTGGCTGGAGGGTCCGATCCGACCGGACTTTTCCCACCCTGACCTCGTACACGTCGTCTACTCGGCCATAAACTTCCGCGACATCATGATGGCGAGTGGAAAGCTGAGTCCGAGCGTTGCGGCGCGCACGAGGGCAGAGGAGGAGTGCGTGCTCGGCTTTGAGTACTGCGGAATTGACCAGACGGGGCGCAGAGTGATGGGTCTTCTGCCGTCGCGGGCCATCGCCAACCGCGTCATCTGCGACCGCAACCTCTCCTGGGTGGTGCCGAGCTCGTGGAGCATGGAGGACGCGGCCACGGTGCCGTGTGTCTACGCCACGTGCTATTACGCACTGTACATCAACGCGCGGATGAAAAAAGGCAACCGGGTACTCATCCACGCGGGCTCCGGGGGTGTCGGACAGGCGGCCATAAATCTGGCACTGCACGCGGGCTGCGAGGTCTTCACGACCGTCGGCACGCCGGAGAAGCGCCGGTTTATCCGCGAGAATTTCCCGCAAATCACCGACGACCACATCGGAAA
>MVJL01009380.1:0-40924 GCA_002156465.1 Macrocentrus cingulum | reverse complement strand
AATGCCATTACCTAGTTTTTTATACGATATCTCAAAAGCCACTTAAAAAATTCCAATCTACCTCTGCGTCAACAAAAAACCATCAAGTAGAAAAAAAATAAATTGGAAAATACTCGAGCAGTTACACATTTTGCGCCGCGCGTGGTATCGCAGTTTAATTGACATAGTGCCATTAGTTTTGGAATTTTTTGAAACGCGCAGAAACAAAATTCTGACGCAATACGGAGTACTGGAAGTGGTCAAACTGGAACGTATAAAGCGCGTTCCGCGGGTGTCGAGGGCATTATTCGTTTGAATACACTGAGTGCGTTTACGCTTCGCGAGTTGACTGTTTGTAAAATCAAAAAATGGCTTTGAGAGTCGCTCTGCTGCTTCTGGCAGCCTCTGTGACAATTTTTTCGCTGCAACCTGTGTGCGCCGAAATTCGCAACGAAATCCACACCGACAACGCGACTGGGAGTGCCTATTCCGGATCAGTTTTGCACGTTATCAGCGAGGCTGAGCGACCGACGTTTCATCTGGCCGACGCTGAGTTGAAAAACTACGTGAAAAATCACTCCGGAGTGCAGCCGGCGAATGTCTTTGTGCGCAGTCCAACGCCCTGGGGTGATCTCTACGCGAGCTACCAGTGGCCACAGGTGAAAGTTCACTTTTTCCCGATCTCCATCGAAATTTTCAACTCGAGCACGGCCTCCACTACGCTGGCCTCTTCCGCCTGTGAAAATAACTTCTCCGACACTACTATCGAGTGTCAAGTGTCGATCCAGCAAACGTTGTCCAATTCTGTAACTCACACCCGATCTTCAACCGACGAATTCAGCATAGATCAAGAAATCAATTACACATTTTTCTTCGAGGAAGGATTGATTGGTGGAAGAACGACATTTGGTTACAAGGGATCGTGGACAAGTACCCAGACGGAGACCCAAGAAGTGAAGATCGACACGACAGGCGCGGTAACGTACCCTCTAAAACCCGGAAGAAAGGCCATTGCGAGACTCGTTGCCAAGCAGGGAATTTTGGTGGCGAGGATCAGGTATAACGCAACAGTTGATGGAACAGTTGCTGTCAATTATCCTGATTCATACAGGGGTCATCATTTCTGGGCTTTTGATGTGAATAATTTGTTGGCCGCCGGGAAAAAACCGCTGCAAGTGTCTACAGAGGAAATAATCAAAGTCGGATTTTTCAGTGAGATTGATATTGAAGTTTCTGATGTGCTCACAGGAGCACTCATCCCTATACACTCAATGTATCCCTTGATTAACAAAAATAAAACCGACACTGACTCCAGTTAGATACAACTAAACTGGCACACCCCGAAAGTTCTACCTCAAAAGCCTGTAATTAAATATTTAACAGAATATTGTGGTTAAAAAAATAATTTTTCGTGTACTTCATTCACCTAAATTTATCGTAAAATCACTAATTTAATAGGATATGGGTATTTATAATAATCAAGTGTTTATATGTATCTAGTTGTTTTTTTTTGTTGTGCTGAAAGTATACATTTTTTGTAAGTACTGTTATGAAATTGTGTGATATGTTTACGACCCTTACAAATCATAAAAAATGTTTAAAATCAAAGATATGTCTCAAAAGCTCTGGGAAATATCGTCAAAGTGACTGAATTTTGAGTTTCTATTGTCTTTTGCGTTTAAAATTTCGTATTTTTTTGGTACAAAAAAGCGTATTTAATAAAAAACCGCCTTCGAACACTAAAAAACATTGTCAAAAAAGTGTTAAAATTTTGCGTTATGAATACTCAATGAATAATGTGACTTTCAACTTACGTTTGGATGGATTAGTCGTTTTTCAACTGATTTCGCAGTTCTTTCATGGTAATTGAATCAGTCGTTCAAACATTCCTGAAAAATCTCTCAACGTTTTCACAAATCCTCCATATTAGATTTAGCCATTAAAACGGCTGATTCATCAGCTAATACCAGCTGTTTCGGCAGCATTTTATTTTGTGCTGACTAAATCAGTCAAAAACGACTGATTCGAATTTAGAGAGAGAAGTATTCATGACGCAAAAAATTTTTACGCTTTTTTGACAATTGAGGGCCGATAACCCCCACCCTAGTAAAAATGATTTCGAATTTAGTCACTAGATGTAGACAGCTGCCGGTTTTACCACCAGGTCTCCTAGTTTTCTCTCTCGGCGCCACGGCCACCGGGACATTAGCTAAATTGAAATAAAATGCATGCTTGATTGCGTGAGAAAAAGAGTCGGAGCCGATCTCGTTCGATTGAATTTATTATTTTTTTCTGCAGAATATCTACCAAATCGTAAGTAATTACTCGTCATCAGCCCAATAATATTACAATTTATACACGATATCTCTCAACTGTATCCATAATATCGCCTGTCACAGTAAAAATAAACATTCTGCCACTGGTACAACATCCTAACCTCAAAACACGCATATTCATTTGCACAGTAACATTAATTAATCGTGACAGTAGGCGGCAAAATTTAATAATGTCCTATAAATCACAGATAAAAAATGGAGGAGTACTCGAAGGAACCGTGTCCCTGGAGAATAGTGGACGATGCCGGGGGTGCGTTCACCATGGGCGCAATTGGCGGTGGCCTGTTTCAAGGCATTAAAGGATTCCGCAATGCTCCGAGTGGAATCAACAAACGTTTTTTGGGCAGTTTAATGGCAATCAAGCAGAGATCACCCATTATCGCGGGAAATTTCGCCGTCTGGGGCGGTCTCTTTTCAACCATTGATTGCACACTCGTGCACTTTAGACAACACGAGGATCCCTGGAATTCGATTATCAGTGGAGCTGCCACTGGAGGTATTTTGGCTGCCAGAAGCGGCGTAGCTGCTATGACAGGCAGTGCAATTATTGGCGGCGTTCTCCTGGCTCTTATTGAGGGTGTAGGTATTTTATACACTCGAATGGCTGCTGAGGAATACAGACCACATCCAGCAGATATTAGTGATCCATCACAATTAGGACCACCTCAGGCTGGCCATCCTTCATAAATTTAAGTATATTAAGGGTGTGATGCACACTTGTATGATTTTATTTCTTTAGATTATTGATTTAATAAAATAGCTGCAAATCTAATAATTTAATTAAAAGAATTTTTTTGGGGGGTTTAATTCACAAACAAAAATGCTATTTTTTATTTCAAAGAATTGTTTTTCATGATTTAAATTGTCTTTAGAGGACAAAAAAAAAAAATGAAAAGATAAAATAGTTTATTGAAAAAAGAGATAAAAAAATTTGTTGTTTAATCTTTGAAAGCTTATCTTTTGGAATTCTGGTATTTTTTTTTTTTTTTAGTTTTTTGTGAATAACTCAGTAAATAAGGAAGAATGTAAAAAATTTTATTCGACATAAAAGAAATTTTCTACAAAAAAAAAATGTTAAATAATTCGTCTTAGTTTTTTTTTTCGGTTTTTCAAAATATCTCCAAAACGTGGCAAAATATGAAAAAAAATCATTCTACATTTTTTGTAGGAAATAAAATTTTCTATTTTTTAATTTTTATAAAATTTTTCATTATTTCATTTATTTACCGAGTTATCGATAAAAATACAAAAAAAAAAATCATAAAAAATCCGAAATTTCTTGGGACATTATTTCTTCAAAAAATTTTTTTTCTTCATTAAATAATACAAATATCTATACAATTTTTTGTTAAATTAAATTTTCAAGTTTTTCTGTATTATATCTTTTGTTTCATTGTAGAAATTAAATTGATTTAACTCGCGTGAAATATGTATTCCATTGAAATTGATTATTCTACGACTGTGGTGTAAAATTCGGTTGAATGTTTAAGTATATTATAAAGCAACTGTACGCGTGCGCTCGTACTTATCATCTCTCACATCAGCGACACTATAATGTGATGGATATTTTTTTTTGCCATGAAAAAAAGTTGAAAACTTTGAGAAAATTAGCTTTTGGAATGTTTGAGAATATGAACAAATTGCAGTTGAAGAATTTAATGGCATTTTGTGTGTAGATCTTGGTAGTTTTTTTGCCCATTTTTATATATCACACGAGCGAGTTTATTGACATTTTTACAATCTGCGTTTAACATGACACAATTTGTTCACAAGTCTGGCGGCTATTTTTCTTTTAAATATAAATGACGACGATCACTATCTCTGTGTACGAAATTTTTTGTATTCTAGAATTCCGTGCGGTTTTGTAAAAAAAATTACTAAATTTAAATGTTTGGGGATATGTATTAGTTTGTTGTAGCCGTCGAGTGTATGACTTGACGGCTTTAATAATAATTATCGCACGATCCCCTTCAACATAATTGTACACTGTTCTCTTCTACAGTTCACCCCGGACTTACAACAACCCGTAGCACAAGATTTTGACTGTCAAAGTGACACTTAATAATATGAAAATAAAAAAAAAATCAAGTACATAACAGTTTTTCTAGTATTTGGGCCCAATAGTTCAGATTGTATAGTCATTCGATTTTTTAAATAGACAAATTGAATTTTTGGAGTAAAAAAATAAAAGAACTAGAAATTTTTTTTGTTTTTTAGTGCTAACTCAATAAATAAGCGAGATAACAAAAACTATTACTAAAGTTAAATGATTTGGTATTAAATTTTCTCCAAAAAATGTTAAATAAAATTTTTTGTATTTTGCTTAGATTTTGATATATTACCGATTTTTAGAAATTTTAATTTTTCAAAATATCTCGAAAACAAAGGAAATTATTAAAAATATTTACTCTACATTTTTTGTAGAAAATTTTATCCTCTATCGTTTGACTCTCATGACATTTTTCGTTATTTCGCTTATTTACCGAGTTATCGCTACATGATGGAAGAAAAAAAAATGTTTTATGCTCTTTTGGCGTTTCAGAGGCGATTAATTTTTTTTCTTTTTGCAGTTTGTACGTAAATCGATAAGTTTCACGGTTATTAATTGTTTTTTAAAAAATAACAGTTGAATTTGATGGCGTAATTTCATTAAAAAATAAGGTTTTTCAAAATATAAAAAAAAAATTCCAACTATTTATCACCCTCACTAGCAGATTTCGAATACTGCAATTATTAAAAAACATTAATTTACTTAGAAAAGTATCATTTCTTGTAGATATGCTAGAATTTTTCTAAAAAAAAAGCCAATAAATACAAAATGACACGATTAAAATTTTCAATCATTTTTTCATCTTTCTAGAGGGTTGAAAAAAATCAAATGAACTGATGAATTTCAAAAACCCTACTCTATCCGATAAAAAATATTATAATCAACAAATTGAGCATTTATTTTTCACAATCGACTGATTATACTTTTTTAATTATCTTGGCTGAAAGTTGAAAAAACCTGAAAAATTTAGATAATTTTTTATTTTTGATGTATAATTCCCCATTTGGCGAATTTTAATATATTTCGAAATATTTTTTTTTATAATAAAACAATAATTAATACATATAAAAAAAAATTATTTTTGACATTTTAAAATGATAATTAGCATATGCTTTTCACAGTTTTTTTACCACGATGGCTGTATATATATATTTCACCATGAAATAAATCTTGGAATTTATTCAGTCACTTATAATATAATAAGTAATACATGAAATATACCTTTTAAAGGGATTGCTTTGAAAAATGAATGTATTAAAATGAGAGCGACACACATTTTTTTTTCTACACTTGTATCAATTACATTTTATCATCACTGGTTTTTATAC
Organism: Macrocentrus cingulum; assembly: GCA_002156465.1. Lineage (NCBI taxonomy): Eukaryota > Metazoa > Arthropoda > Insecta > Hymenoptera > Braconidae > Macrocentrus > Macrocentrus cingulum. The sequence goes on along the minus strand of MVJL01009380.1, from coordinate 35,231 downwards.
ATATTACTATAACTTACAGCAAGGAAGAGTCAATAGTATAACTATATGTACAGTCCACTTCTACGCCTTTTTCTATACACACTCTAAATCTGCGAGTACCACTGTTATGCGAGGAGAGTGCTCCGCGGAATCAGTATATGGTATTTGGTAACATTTGGTTTGGATTCAAGTGAAAAATCTTTTTATATTTCACGAATCTCAAAATTAAATTAAATTAAAAATTCACACATTACAAGAAGAGATGTGTGCGATATTTTGATAAATTCACGACCCCGCGAAAGAACGCGAGAATTTTGAATATTGACATACGAGTTGAAAAAAAAAATAGAAAATAAAACAATCTACGGAGGAGGGATAATACTAGAGGTCATGGAACGGGCAGACACGCTATACGTGGTGTGGTTCTTAAATTATGGTTGCGTGATGACGGCACACGTACACACCACGAACGCGGAGAAAAAAATGCAAGTACACAGCGGGTGGCCGCGCGCGCCACATAACGAAAATATATAAGAGCAGTCATTTATTATAGATATAGTGTTTTTGTTGGGATGGGAATGTTGTTTGAATCTGGTATCACTTAGATGTAGCGCTCATTTGATTTATTCGAGAGAATTAGCCAATTTATCGCATAACTTATGCCAAAGGGGTAGTTTAATGTTTTTTTTTTTAAAGGCCAATATCTGTTTTTAAATTGAATCATATTTAACAAGTGAATTAATAGAGAAAAAAATTTTTTTTTATCGAAATTTATGAAAATCACTTCGTGAAAAAATTATTTTTTTTTTCGTTTTTTGATGATAAGTCGGTAACGAAGCGAGATAAGAGAAAATATTATGAGAATTGAATTATTGGAAATTTAATTTTCTACAAAAAATGTAGAATAAAATTTTTCGATATTTTGAACTGTTTTTGAGATATTAAAAAAAAAAAGAGTTTTTTTGTCATGTATTAGTTTTTGAAATTTTTTTTGACACTTTTTGCTGATTACTCGGTAACTAAGTGAGATAATTAAAAATATTATTTATGTTGTATTATTAAATACATTTTTTAAACATTTTTTTTCATTTTCAGGATATTTTGAAAAATGCAAAATTTTTTTAATTGAATATCTCAAAAATTAACAAACATGCAAAAAAAATTTTCTTAATGTTTTTTGTCGGAAATTTTATCTTCAGTTAATTATTTTTAATAACATTTTTCGTTATCTCGCTTATATTCCGCGATATCATCAGAAACCCGTAAAAAATCACGAAAATGACATTAATTCTCAATAGAACTCTTTAAATAATTTATAGAAAAAAAAAAAACAATTTTTCCATGGCAAAAAAAACGCCTCAAAATTCGTTCTAAATACGCCAACATATAAATAACATACTATTAACAAACTAATCAAGAAAAACTCAAAAATGTCCCATTGGGCATTGGTGATGCGATATTTTCTGCAGGATTTTTTTTTTTTTTTCATTCTTTGGAGGATAATTTTTTATGGCGATTCGCGGCTATTTTCACTCGAATAATTAGGAAGCACGAGGGATCCCGAAACATCGAGTCCAGACGAGCCAGTGGGCGAATTACTGCTGCTGCGAGCGTTGGCAGTCGCGAGGGAAGATGAGGAAGCACAGCCACCACTGCTGTCACTGGGTATCAGACCCTCTTTCATCCGTTTTTTCTGCTTCATTCGTCGGTTTTGGAACCATATTTTGACTTGCGTCTCGTTGAGCTGCAGGGCTGATGCTATCTCAATGCGACGCGCCCTTGTCAGGTACTTGTTGAAGTGAAACTCCTTCTCCAGCTCGGTCAGTTGCTTGTTCGTGAAGTTTGTGCGACCGGTGTTGTTGAAGACTGTCGACATTGCGGACAGTGGGGCACTCAGACAACTGGTGGGAGCAGACGATGGCAAAGGGTAGCTCGACGCTGCTGCACTGCTTGTTGAAATGCTCCCGTACTCGTTGCCATTTTGACTCGCTTTCTGACCTGAAACAGAAGTCCATCCAATCCGTTAATTCATGAAAAATTCGTTAGGTAATACAGCTGCAACCATTGAAATTTTAGCCGAAAAAGGGGTAAAATGCCCCTATCCTTGTATTTGATTTGATTTTGGATATTTTTAGTCTTTTAGTAGTATTTTAGTTTTAGATATATTCATTTTGACAATTTTCATGGATTTTTCTACAAAAATCTTTATAATTAGTAATATCACGTGGTTCAAATTAAAAAAAGGGTTTCGCTAAAAAGTTGAAAAAAATTTTAATTGCTAATATCTTAATAAGGACACGAGTTAGGCAATTTTTGCTAAGGACCTTTTTTGTAGCTCATAAAATTCTCTACAAAAAAGATTTCTTAACGAAAATTTTTATCTTCAGTAATTTCAAAGATATTTCGATTTAAAACAGCAAAATAATTTTTTCGGCACGCGTTCATTTGTCTTTATGATATGCAATTTTACTTGCTAATATCTTGATAAGGATGCGAGTTAGGTTGATTTTGCTAGGGACCTTTTTTGTAGCTTATAAAATTTTCTACAAAAAAGGTTTCTTGTGAAAAATTTTTATTTTCAATATTTTTGAAGATATTTTGATTTAAAACAGCAAAATAATTTTATTTAGCCTTAAATACGCAATATAATTGGATATCTTTCTCTCTAAAAAGTTTTAGATTTTTTATAATTAACTGAAAGAGCGAAAGTTTGCATGGAAAAGCCGGAAAAGTGTATAGAGATACGTGAAAAGTTGGCAAATTGATGTATGAGTGCAAAGAAAGTTTGAAATTTGCTGTCTCACTTGGAGGGCATGCTTAATGACCATCTCTGACACATTATATCAGTCTGAACTAAGTGACCGATTTTAGTGCAATGATTTATAGCACTATAACTATTTTATTTAATATCGAGAAAAAAAACATCGTATTTAATGATATATGAGGGATTTTTCTCTTATGAAAAATCCATTCTATAACGAAAATTGAAGCCACAATTCAAAACTATAACTCAATATCATTTTTTGATGATTTTTTTACACGCACGTATAACGCACAAGTGTGTTGCCAAAAAGTCGACATTTTACTTGCCAATATCTCGATAAGGATGCGAATTTAATAAATTTTATTAAGAACCTTTTTTGTAGCTATTAAAATTCTTTACAAAAAAGGTTTCTTGATAAAAATTTCTATCTTCAATAGTTTTGAAGATATTTCGATTTAAAACAGTTTTTGACACGCGCGATACAGCAATTTTGATTTTTTTTTTTTTTTTTTTTTTTTTTATTTAGTGTCGAAAATTTTTCAAAAGTTTTTTTTGTTTGTATTTTTTTTACTCTATTTTTAGTACAATTCAAAATGAAATGAGAAAAAATTTAAATGTCAAATAGTACATTGTTCACCAAGGGAGCAAAAAAGGTCATTTCGACCGTGAAAAGTTTCACGGTCAAAATACCTCTTTTGCATCCCGAGATAAATATACTATTTTTCGTCGTAGCGGGAGCAAAAACGCCATTTACTCCCGCTATGACGAAAAATAATTTTTTTAACATAACAATCAAGAAAAAAAAAAAAATTTCAAACCGAAAACATCTTTAAAATTAGCATTTTTTTCATTTTTATTAAACTATAATGGTTTTTCCCATCTGTTTTATATGTAAAAAAATCCATTACTTTATAAGTTAAAAATTTTCCGTATAATCTAATAATCTCAACAAATATTTGAAATTGATATTTGAGATGTTGGGGGCGTTATTGCGTAACGGTCAAACTTATATAGTAATTTAATATCCTTCAAACACACCTGAAATGACATATTTTATATGTGCACCTTTGGTTTTTTTTATTACACTATTGATTAAAACATTTATAAAACGTATTTTTGAAAAAATTAATTTTTAAATTTAGTGATATTTAGAATTGTTTTAGTATATGTTTTGATGCTTAACACTGTCTTTGATAAGTCGGTTGCATCCCTTTTGCCTCTAGTAATACTATACGTCTCTGGAAAATTTTTCCCTCAAATACCCTCTTACATCATCTGTTAGGCAGCGGTGGTGGCTTTTAGCCTTTAAACAATATTTGAAGTGAGTAATATCACGTAATAGGGTTAGCTCTAGTATTACCCCACGGTTGACAGATGATCATGGACGATCTGCATGACATATAAAAGGGTGTTTTATTTTTTTCATTAAAGTCTCGATAACTCTGTAAATTAGCGAGATAACAAAAAATGTCATTCAAGTTCAATAATAGGAAATTTAATTTCCTACAAAAAATGTAGAATACATTTTTATTGTCTTTTGAGTCGTTTTTTAGATATTTTGAAAAATAAGAATTTTTTCAAATCACTCAAAAATAAAAAAAAATACATAAAACTTTATTTGACAGGTTTATCCCTATAATCTTTTAATTTCGATAAAATTTTTTATTATTTTGTTTATTTACGGAGTTATCATCACAAAAATAAAAAAAATTGAGAATATAATTAAAGTGGGATTTGCAAGGAGAATATTTCTCTTTTCGCCATTGCAAAAAAAAATCGTTTCTAATGAGTTTTGTAATATTTAATAAAGAAAAAATTTTTTTTCATGTCCAAATGGATATATAGCTTCTTCAAAAATACCGCAATATTTAAAGATTTTTTGGTTTTTTGCCGATAACTCGATAACTAATCGAAATAACAAAAAATATTATATTAGTTAAATTATAACGAATTTAATTTCCTACAAAAAATGTAAAGTACATTTTTACTCTATTTCGCTTTGTTTTCGAGATATCTTAAAAAATAAAAATTTTCAAAAATAGAAAAATTCTCCAAAACTAAAGTAAATGCATGTGAAATTTTTTATAGAGAATTTAATTCTAAATCATTAAATCGGAATGACATTTTTTATTATATTAGAAAAACAAAAAAAAAAAAAAAAATCACGAAAATGACGAGATTTTGAATAAAAAAAATTTTTTTAAAATCTTTTTTATCACGCCAAAATTGATCCGAAAAATACATTATTTTTTAAACACACACAAAATATGTATTATTTAAAGTTTTATACTCATATTTTCATTCTATGTACATTTCTCATAAATTATATTCCTCAAGAAATGATAAATACGTTAAATTAATTACATATTCGTGTATAAACCAAATATTTACCGACTGACGGCGCGAAAAGGGCGACAAAAAGAGCATATCAACAATCCGGGTACTCAACAAACACCGGATTTTCTTCCAAAAATGTTCACGCGTTTGTTTTGGAATGAAACAAAAATTTCCACGACGACTAGAGCTTACCGTGGAAATCTAATATAAAATAAATATATAATAACTCGATAAATAAAATGCATTCTATACATGAGGGTATGTAATGGTGAAGCCTCTCGCGGAAATGAAAATCACCGTAAGTCCGACACGTGGACGTGTGGCTATGGAAAAGGAGGGGAAGGCTGGACTGGTCAGCAGGCAATAGCACCGGGTGGTGGACTTGAAACACGCGAGCGATCCTCAGATCCCCTCGTTAGATATCGGTCGCTCACTCATGCGTTTGCGTGAACCCTTCATGCAACACACAACTATAAGCACACGGGCTTTTTCTTTATTGTAAGTTCTTCCATATATGTTAAATCACGCGCTTCCAAAGATTTTGTTCAAGTTCAGGGACAACTTTGGCCACATACTTAGCAATCATTGAATTTTTCCGGTCTCCCATCAGGAAATAAGCAACAAATCTGTTCAATCGACGGTTTTACCAAGAAAAAAGCTTCAGACATGAAAAATCGACTTGGTAGTACCTAACAGTCGACTTTTTCAAACATAATCCCGAGGGAAAATGTATATACGCATTGAGGTTATTATATATGTTATGTGGATCCTGCCCTGTCAAGAATCTGAAGCTCACCAAAAAATAACAGCAGAGCGGGCGTGTACTTGTCACGAAACATTTCCAGTCGAGATGGACAGAAAGCTCTCTGATACGAGTGCGGGTAAATGGACGGCAAGGGTCGTTATTTTTATGTCTAGTCAATTATAATATTATTGTACACCAAGCATATTCAACATATATTTCGCGTCACTGATGTAATGTGTCAAATCGGGGCGTATATCATATTGTTTTTTTTTGTTTATGTTTTGATATAAATATTAGTAAAATAAATATTCGAGATATATAACGGAAAAAATAATTTCTATAATAGAAAATTTAATTTCCTACAAAAAATATAAAATAAACTTTTTGAATTGTTTTTTAAATATTTTAAAAATATGAATTTTTGAATGAACTGACGAAGATTTAAAAAATTTTATTTCACGCTTTTTGTATTCTTAGGAAATTTTATCTCCAATCTTTTAAGTTTAATAATTTTTTTTGTTATGTTATGCTTATTTATCGAATTATCACAAAAAAATGAAAAAATCGTGAATAATTGAAAATAGTGAGCTTTCCAAGAGGAACTTATTATTTCTTCTGCATTAAAAAATTTTTTTAACGAAAAATTACAAAATTAATTTCTAACAATTAATTTTGCAACATTTGATATAGAAAGAAAAATTTTTTTATCGTGTCAAAATGGATATATATATATGAAAATATCGCTATTTTTATAATCTTGTCGTTTTTTTGATGATAACTCAGTAACTAAACGAGATAACGAAAAATATTAAGAGATTTAAATAATAAGAAATTTAATTCCCTACAAAAAATCTAGAATAAATTCTTACTGTATTTGGCTTTGATTTCGAGATATTTTGAAAAATCAAAAATTTTTTCAAAAAATTAAAAGAAAAATAAAAAATTATTTTCTACATTTTTTATATAGAAAATTTAATTCTCAATCTTTTAAATTTAGCAAAAAATTTTATTATCATTCCTATTTATTGAGTTATCACCAAAAAAACAAAAAAAAAATCATTTAAACTGTAAAATTTGCAAGGAATCTTGAAATTTTTTTTTTTATTTCAATATTAAACGTCCTATAAATATACGTCCTAGATATATATACGTCAACACTCAACATGCATAAAACATGAATAATTAATTAATACAATGAACGTATAAATCAAAAATTGCTAGTCTGTTTTTTATTCAACAGATTTTCATGAATAAAAATTTCTATTAGACGAATTTTAAAAGCAAATTCTTCATGAAATTAAACTTGAATAAACAATTCGACACACAAAAATTCCGGAAAATCCATAAACAAATTGGTCAATTCATGAACAAGATGGATATCTTGCGGTGAAAAAAATCGGTGATTCCGCGCGATTATAAGCTATTATATATAAAAGAGCATTCCATTGACGAAAAATTTCCCATCAGGTCGCACGACGCGTTCGTCCATAATCTCTCTCGCATGGGGTGTCATTGGAGGAGAGAAAAGAAATCGAGTTTGGTGTATATGATAGATCGGGGGTCGGAGCTTGACAGCGCATTCCGTTCCGAGGGGTTGGACTATAGCTTCGCTACACGTTAAAGCTTCTGCTGGGAGCGAAAGAGAAACGGGACACGAGAGATGAAATGAGATGAGAATGCCCGCCAATCCGGAAGAGCTGCCGACTAAACCTCGCCCCGCCTTTGCTTTTACTCCACTTTCAATACCTATTGTGTACCATATACTCAATACATATCATGTCTCCGAGACTTGTTGGACATGTTGCAACGACATACTGCCACTGGAGTCCAAGCTTAACCAGTGAAATCGGCTCGAAAAAATTATTAAACTCGCCGGCAATCAAAGGAAACGTAGAAATCTCGTTTTAGGAGATTTCAACGACTAGATACTAAAGAAGAAAAATTATAAATCTTTATTTTAGAAGCTCTAAGGTGTACACTGAGAGAATATTCGAGTAAATATTACCCTGCATACAAAACGAAAAATTAAAAAAAAAAATTCTTCTGCTTTTTTAACAATTTTGTTTATAAATGGCCAGTTTTGAATGAATTTTTATTAATATATTAGCTGCGATATATTAGAGGAAACATCACTTTCACAGTCACTTATTAGGATAAGCACTACATGTTCGACGAATCAACTTTGGTATTTTAATACTGCGCAGCTCACAAATGGTAAATAATTTTTATAATTTTTTAATAGATGTAAAATGAGGATGGCCCAGAAAAAATGATTATTTTTGTTTTTTTGGGCCTCGTATTAAAAAACATGGTTTATCATATTCAAAAAATCTGGTGAAAAAATTGGCCTGATCCAAGCAATTCGTTAGCGAACGTTCGCTAACGAATTTTGATATCTCCAAAAAAAAAGTCAAAATGTGATTGTAAAAAATTTTTTTTCCTGTCTTCGCTATAGAAAATTTTTTTTTACATGTAATATAAATAAGTTTTACAAGGTTTCAATTCAAAATATTAATTTTAGGAGTTACCTATATGAATTTTAAAAAGTTTTCAACTATAATTGATTTCAATGCTCGTAAACGACCTTTTAATAATATTAAGACCTTATTTTTCTGCGACGTAAAATACCTCGCAAAATAAAGATATAAACACACGCAACGTTACAAAATTTTTTTTAACGTTTACAATCACATTTTCACCATTTTTGTAGATTTCAAAATTCATGTGCGACCTTTAAAAATGCTTGTATGGAGCAGAATTTTTTAGAGAGCTCTTAAAACATGATAAATTATGATTTTTTGATACGAGCTGACACAAAATACAAAAATAGTCGGTTTTTTTGGGCCATCTCAATGTATAAAAACTAATATATTTTATTTGGATATTAAATATAGATGAATTCTGACTCAGACTGATTTAGGCATCTTATAAGGCGTCTGTCCTTTACAATGGTAAAAAGCGCAAATCTGCACTCGATAAAGTCAAATATTACCCCGAAACCCATGAAGAAATTTCTACAGTGAAATTTTTACCAGATAGAATTTTTACCCTGGTGGAAGTGGAATTTTTATACACCGTAACTTGATTTTACCTTTTCCAAACTCTACCTGCAGTTATCGATGAGCTTAACTATACAAATGAAGCGCTTCAAAGAGTTTTTCCCGCTGGTCTTCCACACAGAAGATCCCGGTTCTTCAATTCCCACCCGGAGACAAAGTCTTTTTCGAAGTCTGCATGCGAAAACTGCACTTCTGACAAGATATCCCTGAAATACTTCTTTCTTCGTCATTTTTACGCAAACTGCATAATTGCGTCAAAATGCAAGCCAGAACACATGAATTGTTGTTTTAGTTGATTAAAAATTGATCAAACCTCGTTTAGGGACTCATTAATGCCGCTTCAACTAATCCCGAAGGCTAGCCTGACCTGTCTCCACCGATTTTATCACTCTGCAACTCATCCAGTTGAGCAACTGCCAGCTAATTTATATTTCGTACGTATTTTCACGAGCTTATCAATGAGTTATCGACCAATTTTTGTCTTCCCTCGGGTAAAATAATCATTTTTCAAGATCAAGTGAGACTTATAGGACATTTTTTCAAAGCTATCTAGTCTTTATACATTGACAAGCTACAAGCTTTGATAATGCTTCGCGAGTTGTCACACGCGGTATATTCCCTAGTGCTTTTCGGTTGCTTAACTGTTGCTTCAAGTGGAAATACAAACATTTTAGTCCGTTTTTCAGTGCATTGAAATTTTATCACGACATAAAAAATTAATATCGATATATAACCACAAATTGATTAAATAATATTAATGAGCGATTCATTTTTTTGGATTTAAAATTTTTTTCATAAAAATCTAGAAATAAATGATTGGATTAAAAAAAATTTTTACAAGTTGCCGATTGTTGAACAATTTTTTTTTTGTTAAAAATTTGTTTTCGCAACTCTATTGCATGCAACATTACGGATATTTATTAATAGCCAGTTAACATGGCCTCTTATTATTATTTTTCAGTCATAAAGTCTCACTTGAAATGATTATCTTGGCTCATACAGCGCTGAGGAAGCTGTCAAGATAACAAGCGAGTTCGCTTGACCGCGTTAACATTTTAATTGACTTAACGCGTCCATGTCCACCTCAGCCTGCAGATTTTGAGTGGCGCCGGACCGTCGCATACGTCCTTTATATAGGACCTCGTATATGTCTACTTACTTTTTTTCTAAAAAAAAACAAGAAAAGAAAAAAACAGCACGACCAACCTATACCGCTCTATATCTAGCTCCTAATAATAATTATCGCGTAGGCGCGTCATTTCAAATTAAAAGCGATACTCAAAGATCTTCCATCAACTGACTTTACAATTATCACGGCAATCAGGCGGATTTTCAGTCACATTTCTCAAACCTTCTTGCTCTTGTTAAATCATGCGGTTAATATCTTTTGGCTATGAAATATCAAGTCTACCAAACAGATCAACATCATCAATTGATTTATGATGCTCGAAGCGCGTCGTCGTCGCGGGGAAAACAAGAAAAAGTTTGAAAACAAATTCAGCCTCGTCATATTCCCCACGGAAAATAAAAATTTTCTCATCCTCCACAACATTAACAGCAGATTTCAATAATTTCATGGTAAATTTTCCTTCAGACGCACCTGTAATTACCGTAAAGTATGAAAAAAGTAGTACAGCTCAACCGGTAAGACACTATATAGCAAGAGTTTGACTACTTACGCGCGCGTACATTGAACGACTCACCGACAGGTTTGGGAACATTTCGCTTAACCTGCATCCACTTGTAGGTAGGAACCTGAGTGTGTGGCTGCTGAGGTAGTTGCAGATGAAGAACATGTCCCTGCGCACGATGCGGATGATGCTCGTGCATCTGAGTGTGAAGAGTTTGCTGAAGAACTGAGCGATATGCTCCTAGGTCAGCACTTTCCTCCTTGTAGTGGGCCGTCGGGTTGGGAAACTCGGCCTGGCGCAGCACAAGCGCTGACGATTGAGAGTTGTACCTCAAGCTCTCGTCGGCGGGCGACACCTGGAGGTAGTTTGGAGACGAGAGAAGCTGGTACTCGCTACCAGAGCGACTAGAGTGATGAATCTGTTCGTGATCTAGCCTCATGGCGAGATTTTGCTCGTGGATGGGCTCGCGGACGTCGTCCCGATATCCAACGTGCTGCACCTGGTAGGCTTGATGCTGCTCGGTCTGGCAGGGCAGGCCTGGCTGGTGCTGACTGGCCGGATAATTGGCGTAATCGAGGTTCGTGTAGCTGAGGCCATTCTCCGACGAGATAATCGCAGTCGTATCATCGTGCAAAACTGCGCCGGACGCCGAGTAAAATGCCTGAGACGGAGTTCCCGGCGAACTAGACTCTGGCGTGAGGTAAACCTCAGACGTGTAGGGCGTGACGGCACTCTGGGGGTAGTAGTGATGACTGGCGAGTTCGGGGGACTGTGACACTGGCGCTTGTCCGCCGGCCGAAATCGTCAATGCCGACTGGTGATGACTGGCTTGAAAGTTGTAGTAAGCGTCAGGCTTATCGTAAGTCCCGTACATGCCCATGTCCATTATCATCATCCTAGTATTCCTGGCGTAATGTAGCATCAATCATCTCACGTGATACCGTCGAAGATTGATCAGGGCCTTTCAATTTCACATACTGCATGCTCTCGCGCGCGCGATCACTTGTTTTATCAGCTGCACACAATGTATACACCACTTCTGAGGATCCTACATCGAAGTATAGTCCTGCAAAACGAGCGGCAGGGCTTTTTCCACTAGCACTGGGGCTTATCGCGACCGTGCGGCGTGGGCTCCTGGCGCGGACTGGGCTCTGGCGCAGGTGAGAGCACCCAAGGGGACGGGCATTCAGGGGCTACCTCACATCGCCACTTCCTTCTGCGTGCTCTATACCCGGACAATTTCTCCCCTGTTCCTCTCGTGCTTCGCCACACAATTGGGCGTGTCCTGGTCACCACCACGTGATCGCCGATGGGCGTTGACACCCAATCGACTCGAGCTACGTTACTCTGCGTCCAACGTCCGCGTGATGGATCGCACTTTGGTATTATTTTCATTCTTTTTATCTGCCGTGCTGCAGTTGACACTTATCGTACGACGTTTGCATCGCACACGCAAATTGACGTGTAAAAGAGCCTTTTCTTCTCCGCACCGCCGGAGAATCAGTCAAAACTGTAAGTAGATATATGCCTGCAGGAAGAAAAAAAGGTATATACTTGAGTAATTTTTAAAAAGCTCATCAACCCGGTTATAAATACTTTTTTCATACTATACCTCAGCTTCCAGTGTGTGTTTGTAAATATTCAGAGTCGCACGCAGCTATAATCAGCAAGCGATATGCGATATAATCAGCCTCGATTGAGTGCAGGTGTGACACATACCGGTATTGATACCAGAAGATGATTAGCATCGGTATATGACTCTGCTGCAAGCGATATGCGATATAATCAGCCTCGATTGAGTGCAGGTGTGACACATACCGGTATTGATACCAGAAGATGATTAGCATCGGTATATGACTCTGCTAGACGCGGCGAGCGCTCTTCAAGGCTGACGAGAGCTTTATTTGTTTTGATGCAGTGAGTTTTTCGATTAGGTACACATCCCCTGGGATTGCTAGACGCGGCGAGCGCTCTTCAAGGCTGACGAGAGCTTTATTTGTTTTGATGCAGTGAGTTTTTCGATTAGGTACACATCCCCTGGGACTCGCTCGGTGTTGGATTGGAGTGCAGATGTCATGGCCATGAGCACGACCGACGTTTCATCCTGGAATGTGTCACTCAAAGCTCGTTGGGTTGCGTATTGGCCAAGATTGTCCACGATTCTCCTTCGATTTCGCTGTCGAACTTGCAATAAAAGTGTGCGGACGGTGTAATAAGTGATCTAATTTATAAATTAGTTCGGTCGATGACTAATAAAAGTTAAATTTGACAGACAGCTCGAGAACTTCTGTGGCGATACGCGCTGAAACAGAGTATGATTAAAAGTAATAATGATGGAATGAAGTGGCTAATGAGAATGTAATTATCAGAGTAGACACTGGAATTACCTGCTGGATAAATATCCGATGCTTGCGACGAGCAATCGGAAAGATTAACAGATGATCTGTCTGATGCGCGTCTTTCTTGCTCGTCTTCTTTTTTCTCATACTCTTCTTTTTATTTGGCATCACGCTGCGTTTTGACGTGGGATATAAGGTACCTGCATTGTCATTCTGAACGACGTCACGTCCAAGCGTCTATCTTTCTTGTATCTGCTTTCTCCATCGTCCTCTCTCTGTGTATATATGAAAGATATAAAAAAATCCCATGCTAAAAACGCGTCATTCTCCAGTTGAAAACTTCTAGTGGTCAACGAATTAATTTTTTTACACTTTACAAATCATACATTAATCTCTTATGGGCTTACACACTTGATATCAGTATAAGAATAAATAGATTTATGTGGGATTTGTCAATGTATTATACTTTTATGGAGAGTTTTTGAAAAGGAAATGTGTCGCATACCTGTCTGGGACATCTGAAGTCTTAATTGTCCTCGTAGTGTCATCTTGACGTCCAACACGATCTTTCCGATCGAACAATTATTCCAAGTAAGCAGTTTCATGAGACTGGAGATTGTGGGTAGGTGTCTTGTCACTCAAAACGTCCAAGTCACAACACTGCAGCGGGTGGTCGTGGATCTTCAACAAAAATACACATTTTCTAGGTGGTTCCATGTCTTTTGAACACACATGGGCCAACAGTTTGGACCTCGCACGATGAACAATGAGTGATGCACGCCCTATCGCTGTGTATTTTGGCAAAGAAACAGTGCATGAGAATAGTTTTCGATGGTAGTAGATGAATTTTCAAAGAATTGAGGGAAAGAAAAATTTTAAAAATCAAATCCCGAGAGAGAGAGGATGTAAAATTCTTTATAGTCTCACGTTTGTCTCATTTATATGTAGATATAATCCCTCTTTTAGTGTTTTTTAAGAGATAAAGTTTAATTTTTTTTGGTACTAAGACACTTTGTCAACAATAGGCAATTTTCCCGTGTGAAATTATTGTCACAGATGGCACAAAAGAGAATAGAGAAAAAATTATGGTCATTTATTCATGTGGTCACCATCGATCATTTCGTGCGCGAAAGTCCTCTCGGCAATTGGCGTGTCTTGACTCACTAGTGTACGAATAAATGCTACCGAGGTGATCGAATTCATTTGGTGCACAGCCTTACAGCGGATATTACCTGAATTAAGTAAGAAAAGGGTCGAAACCTTCGATAAATTTATCCTGAATGTATTATTGAATTATAGGTAAGTAATAAATTGCGCACTTTGAGTGTATCGGACACACTCGTTTAAGGTTTTGACTTTTATAGATTAATTAATATACACCATTTTATAAATCCCTAACTCTCAATTTATTACAATATTTTTAATAATTTATAATATATATTTCAGGTTAAATGGGAATAAGTGAGGTTATGTCTCTTGGCTACGTCAAAATATATTTGATTATTTTTTACCTTTTCGATTGGATTCAATCATGCATTTCGTTTGGAAATGACGAAAATACTATTTGTGATGTCGAAAATTTGAGTAAGTAGAAAAACCTTATATTCGAATGATTATTTTTGTTACTTTTTCCGACGCAATATCAACTGAATGCCAACTGATTTTTTTGAATTTGTACGTTGGGCAAGTTCAATATGTAGCAAACTTCAGGTTGTTCCTTAAAAAAATGAAAAACATGGATTTAAAAAAAAAAAAAAAACAAATACTGATTAAAGTTAGTCCTTTTTTCTGATATAGGATAATGAAATATTTTCACAACTACTAAGTGAGTATTATAATCTAAATTCAAATATACAAAACAGATTACACATTATTGAGCCTGTGTGTTTCTTAGCTTGTCGATTTCTCACGAATGATAACATCCGACTTGTTCCCTATCTTTTCATCTCTCTAAGCCGATATCCACACATATACTTACATATGTATTTACTCTTTGTTATACACATACAAATCCGATATTTCCTTATAATTCTGCAATCTCTTTTGATCAAGTTGATAAACAATAAAACTTTTTATATTAATTGAATTGGACAAGTTCACACCTATATTTTTAGAATATTTCTCTTAGATCTGCTATCTATATTGCGAAAAACATGAAAAGCCATCATATGCTTGATGTCTATATACGCTCATATAAATTTTCTAACATCACAGACAGCAGACTAATTTAATATGTGTGATTGAACTCAATAAATCTGTTCCTTCCTCTCAAATATGTCATTTACAATCACGATGGACTCTCACGATTTAGAATGGTAATTCTTTTTCAGATCGGACGCGTCAATGATAGCTATATTTTAAATCTACCGGTATATTGATCTTTTGTTTAAATTATCTTGATACCCAATTAAACCCAAGCTGTAGCTGATGACGAAGTGCTGCGTCACTATAATACCAAAAAGAAATATATTTTTTTTGTTAATGTTTTAATAACTCATTAAATAAGCGAAATAGCGAAAAATATTATTCTAGTTAAATGATAGAAAATTTAATTTTCTATAAAAAATATAGAATAAATTTTTTCGATATTTTTATTAGTTTTCAAGATATTTAAAAAAATGAAAATTTTGAAATTTCTCGAAAATTAAGGGAAACAAAAAAAAGTTTATTTGACATTTTTTGTAGAAAATTTTATCTCTATTTAAGTTTAATAACATTTTTTGTTATTTTGCTTATTTATGGAGTTATTGTTAAAAAACTTGGCTTAGCTTTGAAAAAATCACGAAAATGGTAGAAGATGTATGTTTTCGAAGGATTTTCTTTGAAAAATTTTTATAAAAAGCCAAAAAGAATTTTTTATCTCAATCAAATGTCTTAAAACTCATTCGAGACATGAATAATATTTAGTAGTTGGTAGTTTTCAGACTTTTTCAACATATACACCCCCTTTGGCATTAGTTGGTTATACGTTTGTTGGTATTGTGAGAATATTTTCTATATTCTGATTTCGTATTGTGTTGTCTACTGTTGATGGAGGGTAATAGCACTGGTGCAATAATTATGACAAGCTCGTTACTAAGCACGTCACTCATAACTTGAGAGCTAATGAATGAACGTGTCGAGCCAAGGGGTGGCTGGTACCAAGTGAATGACTGTCTCAAATTATAAAGTGTGTTTCATCAAACAACTAATCGTTTATCTACCATTTTGCACCATTGCTAAATTTTAATTTTAGACATCTTATTAAATGCCAAAAAAATTGTACTTATTCAAAACAAAACAGAAATACATATTATTCATAGCTAAAATGAGTTTTCAACTAATATTTTCAGTTTTTTCGTAATAACTCAGTAAATAATCAAAACAACGAAAAATTTTGTAGAAGTTAATGATTAAAGATTTAATTATCCGCAAAAAATGTATAATAAACTTTTTTCTAACTTTTTTAATTTTTGAGATATTATCGATTTTTAAAAATTTTTATTTTTTAAAATATCTCGAAAACAAAGAGAAATATTGAAAAAATTTATTGTACATTTTTTGTAGGAAATTTAATTCTGAATTATATAACTCTCATGACATTTTTCGCTATGTCGCTTTGATGCCGAGTTATCGGTAAAAAAAAACAATAAAATAACCCGAACCGCGCTTTTTCCGGAAAGTTAAAACTTCTTAAAAAGAAGAAAATTGTTTTTTATCAAAACCGAGTGTCTTAAAATTCAATTTAGATACGAATTATACTTAAATTTTTTGTTTTAAAGGTTTTTTTTTAATATACGTTTATTCAGAGAGAAGAAGTTCAACTAATTGAGCTGTTTAGACATGCCCTTTTCATCAAAATCCCGAGGTTACAGATGAGATTGTTCACTAGAACCCGCGTGTAATACACCCGTATATTTGTCATTCGTGTCATCAAATCCTTTATATAAGAGATTTAATCAAATCACGGTATAGATACTGGTAAGATCCCGAACATCCAACTAATTATACGATATTTATACGATTTAAAAGTTTTTTTCCCATAAAAAAATACTTTCTATTGATAAAAATCACATAATTGGAGTAATTTTTTTCTCAGAATCGATTAACTATTAAAAATCTTTAATATTTACATTAAAAATAATCATTTTTGACTTTAGAAAATAGTTCGTACCGATTACTACAGCCAAAAAAACTGTATTTTTGCAAAAAACACTTCTTTTTGATGTAAAAAAAAACTTTTCCTTGATTTATATCTAAGATAAGTGATTTTATTTTTTATAAAAGCTTCTAAACCCCAAATTCATGAGGATTAATTATGTAATATATAGAGTTAACGGCTTTTCTTCGCAATGATATTTTTCTGAAATTTATTTTACAATTGGAAGAACATCCAAAAAAAATTGCAACCCGCTAGGCGTTGTTTTGAAAACCATCGGCCATCCTCTGAACCAGAAATTCATGAGATATTTATTATCGACAAATAATGGTCTTATTGGTTGTTTTAGGTACTCACAAGCTCATCAGGAGTTATGATGTTGATAATAAATGTTCTGATGGTTCCTCTGAATAGATTCTTGTAAGAAAATGGCAGCAGGAGATGTAGGCTTAGCTGTTTAGCCATTCGAGGTAAAATCATCCTGAATTTAACATTAAAAATAATTTTTCACGAATATTGGATACTTTTGGCTCAGGCACACTGTATTCGGTCGTTAAAGAAGCGAAAATAATGATTTTCTTACTTGCTCCTGCCTAACGATCCTTTTCGACTTTTAATGTTCAAAAAATTGACATTTCTATAACAGAAAAATGATTTTCTATATTAAAAATTGATGAATAAGTTGATTTTACTTAAATTTGAGTATATAGCATAAAAATATTTAAATTATGATATTTACTATTCTTTATAAGGTTTGAAGTTATTTTTCTATAGATGTTATATTTGATTGTACTTCAAAAATGAAGCAATTATTGTCTCGATTTTTAGGGTGTCGATAGACCCTTAGGATAGAGGATCTATCGAGTTGTCGGTATTTTTGTGTTCAAGGTGATTTTTGAATAATAATAATTTTTTTTAATGATAAAAATAATTTTGAGTTTAATTTAAAACTTTTAGGATGGGCAACAAACAAAATAGATAAAAATAATAACAAAAAACAAAATACAATTACATAATTGATAAAATAACTTATATAGAAGCCTACTCAAACGATTTAACCACAAGAATGGCTGCCGGAAACGCGAAAACCTAGCTATTTATTAACTTTTGTTAGTTGACAATTTTTATGTGGAAAAAGGTGAAGCTCTTCCACGTTGAATGCCACCACTGTTAGAAAATAATGGTACTGAGCGCATTCTAGTAGGGTACGCAGTGCCATATTATATAGTTATATAGCATAAAAATATTTAAATTATGATATTTACTATTCTTTATAAGGTTTGAAGTTATTTTTCTATAGATTATCTATAGTTATTTTTCTATAGATCATCATGAAGCAGCTTCAATTTGGATACAAGTAAGTGAATTTTTTGGATAATTCTCTAACTGCAATCCGAAGCCTGTTTTCGCGCTACGTTAACAACTCATAACTCCGAAAATATTTATTTTATCAAAAAAAGTTTTATACAAAAGTTGTAGGAAATTTAATGAGGAATAACTTTTGTAATAGGTATTTTATCAATTTATAGCATTTTAAAGGTTTTATAAACGAGAAACAACAAACGTGTGGAAATAAACAAAAATACTAAAAAAACGGTGAGAGTTACGGAAAAAAGTTTGAGATAAAAAAGTTAGGGAATTTAGTTATGAACAAAAAAGAACTCCTCAATTTTTCCGTTAAAATCAATATTTTCGAAGATATAGCGACAAACGCGTTTTCCAATATGGCGGCTAGTTGTGACCACCCTACATTCCCCGATTTTTGAACTTAAGCTTTTTACGACCTCCCCTAACATCTGTGAAAAAACTAGACTGCGGCAAAATTTTGCAATTTGGACTTCCTCTATTGCTTGGCCTAAATCATCGAGGTATCAGAATTTGATATCACCGATAGGGCGGGGAAATTTCCGAATGAAAAAAACCCCGCCATGAGGATTTGAACCTCGGTTCTCCGTGTTGCAAGACGAGCGTCTTACCCCGCAGCCAACCGGGCAACTAATTCAACCATAGTATTTTTTGCTCAAATGCGGGGTTTAAGCGCTCGACCTGCACATGGATACCCAACACATTCACACATCTGGCATAGATGCACCACATAGAACATGGCGACCTATGAGTGACAACTTTTACTACCTAGTATAGCACTTTTTCCTATACGTATGCTTCGTATTGCTATACGTATGCGATGTGTCGCTATACACTCATGCGGCGTATTGCTATACGTATACGACGTGTGTCTTGCTAGTATAGTAACGATTACCAAATGTGTAGTATTATGTACCATACTATGAGTATGAGAGAATGAGCCATACGTGTAGCATTTTCAGCTATGCGTATGGTAAATATTGCCCAAATATATAGTGGAATTTCACATAATTCGGGTATGCACCCAAAATGCTATACGAGTATGGCACTCAGCACCATTATTTTCTGTCAGTGACGAGTTTGCTTGATTAACAATTATGGAAACCAAGGTTTTTGGCCTTGGAGACATCTGGAATGCATCATATCAGCGATATTTATGCATTCGGATGTCTTTCAAAATAATTTTAATAATTTATAAAAACGTTAAGTGCTCAGCACGTAATTACGACATGATCCACGTGTTATAGAAAATTTTTTAAAAATCAGCGATATCCAACTAATCCATTTTTAAGTAAAAAAATAAATAAGTAAAAAATTTTTAATACATCATCACGTATAGAGCTAAAAAGGTGCCTGCTTGGTGCGCCTCTACTCACTTTAAAAATTCAACAAACAGGCGCGCAAAGCTAGTTCGAAACCCTAAAAATATATATTATTGTCAAAATTACACTACTATTAATTGAAAAAATTAATTATTACCAAACATGGCCTTTACTACAGCGATTTCACATATTTTTCCAGAGGCGTATGAGCTTGGCGCCTATTTTTTTACAGCGCAGCTCTATATTTTTAAGGGATATCTTACTCTAAATATATATACTCCATTAAAAACCCTTTTTTTAATAGTATAAAAACATTGAGTTCTTCAATACCGAGTTAAAAGAAAATATTTAAAAAGTCAATATAAATTTCCACACGGTCATATTTAAATCGAATAATAAACGAACATGAGACGAAGACGATGATGAGTGGAAAACTTGGGGTTTCCGTTATCAGAATGGGTCGATCTTAGAGTTAATTGAATGCATGTGTGTGCTGACAGGCCATCATATTGGCAAGCGAAGGAGACAGAGCCGTGGAGAGGTCGTTGATGACCAAAGAGTGGAACGTGATTGGAGTTGTGTGTGAGATGAGGAAGCGATATCGGCTTCCTTCGCAGTTCACTCGAGAATGTGTATCTGTCACTTCTTCCAGGGTATGTCACTCTAGCCTACCGTCCCAACCTACAGAGTACTCTGATTTGCCTCACGCGAGTTATGTACCGTTTTTCACGGCAATCCGACGTCATAAGCGAGTTTTTTTAATCAGTCTAACCATTTATCTGTCTTAATCTAGCCTATAAACCATCCAACGGCATTATTTCAAGCTTGGAAAAGGCTTGCGACACTGAATCAAGCTTCCTGTCGGCTCCAAAGGCCACGTAATCAATGTTCCAGAGTGAATTCAGGATCTTGCGGTCGGTCAAACGATATTCCACGTACAAAAAGCGACATTTTGTCCTTATTCCCCGAGGATATGTATTCCTAGTCACGCTTTAGAACCTCAGAGAACACCCAAAACGTTCAATTCTCGTCTGGTAACATGAAAAAAAAACACCGTTATTTTTACTTACTGCTATGAAATTTTCAGATGAAATTAAACGTATGAATAATTAAAATAGGTATTTAACCTTGTTGCAAGGATTTATAGTGGTTTTAGTTGGTATTTGGGCTGTGATAAGTGTCAAGGAGGATTGAAATTGATATGTGAACTTCATTAGCAGGTCAGTGATTGAAAAATCAACGAGCCAGACTCGCTGGACATTAGATACATAGATAACTTTCAGACAACACACAGCAGCGTCAAACAAAACCTGTCAATGGAATTTCGTAGTCCAGTCTGCCTTGGAGCCTCTCAGCTGCTGTGAGAATCATCTCCTCAGGGACAGATACATCAGAATGGACAACGCATCGCATTTCCACGACCAAGAGCAGCCGTTGTGGGACACGTACGCCTACCTAACTTCTCTCAGACCCTCAACAAACAAAATACAAGCATTTTCATCATCATAAATTCATATTTCTGCAGTTAATTTTATCATTTTTCTAATTTACATCTTTGAATATAGTATACATTGTTCACCAAGGGAGCTAAAGAGGTAAACATACTATTTTCCGTCGTAGCGGGAGAAAATATAGGGTTTTTGCTCCCTATTTTTCGGGAGAAATTTTGCTCCCGGAAAAGAGGCAGCAAAATCCCTATTTACTCCCGCAGCCGAAGGCAAGGGCAGGAATTCACGATCAAACATAGTATTTTTCGTCGTAGCGGGAGCAAAAACGCCATTTACTCCCGCCGCTATGACGATCAAAAATTTTCTTTTAATAAAAATTTGTTTATTTCTTGTGTTTACAAAAGATAAAATAATTTTTCAATGATTTTTAAGAGAAAAATTGTTAAGTTTTAGTTGGAAATTTTGTATATCATGCGTGCACATTCGATTACACTCGGAAACATACACATGTTATTTATTGTATATCTATAGTTACGGAGTGCTCAACCGATCCATCAAAACTGCATGTCAGTAACCATTAGCACGCTCCCACTGCGTATAATGTCATTCACTTCTTTGCAATGTCAATTTTCACTGTGAGAAAAGAAAATTTCTTGAAATAACGAGAGATGCACAATGAGTTTAGGAAAAAAATGTAAAATTTATATTAAAAATATGTAATTTAATAAAAGGGGCCCCTATATTAAAAAAAAAGTTTTTAAACTGACAAATAAGTATTATTCATATCTAAAATGAGTTTTTTTAAATTTTCAATTGAGAAGAAAAAAATTCAGGTGTTTTTTTGCGAGAACTCGATAAATAAACAAGATAAGAAAAAAATATTATAGAAATAAAATGATTGAGGACTAAATAATCTAAAAAAAATTTTTAATAAATTTTTTTTTATATCGTTCACAGTTTTTGAGATATTATTAATTTTTGAAAATTATAATTTTTCAAAATATCTCGGAAATGAGGTAAAATATTAAAAAAATGTATTCTACATTTTTTATAGAAAATTTAATTTTCAACCATTTAACTTTAGTAATATTTTTTTTTATCTCGCTTAGTTACCGAGTTATCGGCAAAAATCGAAAAAAAAAAAAAAATCGTAAATTGCTTTAAAAATTGGATT
Organism: Macrocentrus cingulum; assembly: GCA_002156465.1. Lineage (NCBI taxonomy): Eukaryota > Metazoa > Arthropoda > Insecta > Hymenoptera > Braconidae > Macrocentrus > Macrocentrus cingulum. The sequence continues at coordinate 12,930 of MVJL01009380.1, read as the reverse complement.
GAGGACAAAAAAAAAAAGACGATTTTTTCCGGCCCTTTTGGCATTCGTGATGCGATATATCAATTATACTATACATATAGGTATGGATATATTATTAGAACAACAATTTCGAAAAATGGAAGCTGGAGCGACAGTAGCCGACCAACATGTAATCCATCATTGAAGTGCCAAACTCCCCTATCTGCCAGAAACAACTACGACATATTCTGCTCATTTTTTTTCTTATTTTCTCTCTGCCCCTCAAACCGATACTCGAATCACATAATTTATTATTAGCATGCAGTGTAAATAACGTTATTATTATTAAAATTTTTAGATAAATTTTCACTAAATTCTTAGATCATGGAGAGGATGACTTTGAGCGTAACATTGAATTCAGTATGGAGAAAGGGTTGATAGAGGCAGCTGCATGTTACCGCGATGCAATATTGTATCCCTGGAAAAGACAATATAATGTATAAGGGGTGCTGTCAGCGCGAAATAGCGTTGATACGTTCCGTTCGGAAATGCGTACAGAGGAATTTTCGAGATATAGTATACAATTCTATTTGTAGGATTATTGTGTACTGCAGAAAATCAAGTCTGACGAAGATCGATCGACAACGTTTCAAGCTTCCACACACGCTGAATGGTCTCGTTGCTTTCCCTTCTTTTTTTTCGGCACTGTGCAGATGTTGATTTCTGTCCCTCTTACAACGAGAAGTTTCTATTAAGAAATATTCTTTGTAAGAGGGTGTTGAGGAAAGGCACTTTGCTGAGAAATACCGCTTTTCTAGCAAAATAATCCTCTAACGAACAACTGCAAACGTTATAACCAACTAAAGTGACGACATATCTTGGATTATGATGTATTGACGGGGACTATAGAGACAATTTGTTCCTATAAGCATTGTGTTTACGAATGTTTCAATCATCTTGATTGAGAGGAAACATCGTTAGTAATTAACTAAATTCTTTATGAGGGAAGAAAATAGTACATTGTGTAGCTAGGAGGCAAAGTGGGGCTTTTAATGTCAAGCGCGATGTTCTCATTTACGAGTCGTACGAATACGAGTTATATAACATCGTACAAGACGTAAAAAAACCCACCCTCCCTGCGATGCACACGATACTTTATAGACCAAACTCATGTTTTCCAAGCTTCGTTCGTACTATAACTCCATAAAACCTGATAATTTAAAGCATTGGTTGGCCAGACTTTCATAGTTACTAAAGAAGTTATATCAGAACGCAGAGCCAAAAGGCTCTGCAGAGCCTTTTGGCTCTGAACCCATGGGTTCAGGGGAGCCTTCATCCCTAATAAAAAAAAGGCGAAAAAAAACGGTATTTGTTGAGAATTAGAACAATATACATAAAAAACGGAGCATATTCACCACTATTTAAAAAAAAAAAAATAAAATTTTTTTAACTTTAAATTGTTGTAAACACCAAGCCACCTCTCAACACTTGAAAATTTACTGTACATTAAGGTGAATTTGCAATTTATATTGTAGTAATATTAGTTTAATACACAGTGAGAAAATACACAAATACATACTTGTATGAAATGAGGTGAAATGAGGTAATTGAGTAGTTCTTCGGAAACTCGATCTTAGTCAAACTTTGTTCATGCATGATATCCAATTAGAATATATTCTTTTGCGTCTGTAAAAAAATTATTTACCATCTGTAAACTGGGATAATCAATGTCAAAGTTAATCGCTTTAACACGTATAATTAAATTAATAATTTAAGTAAAGTTTCATTGCAATTAGAAAAAAAAATCTATTTGGCGCAGTTGAAAAAAAAAAATTTTTATTTGTTTTTTCAAGTACCCCATTTTACCCCACATTATACCCAATAGTTTTATAGTATGTCTGAAAAACGGACACTATATATATAAGAGGGAAGACAACATGGGTACGGTGGATAAAATACTACATTGTTCACCGAGGGAGCAAAAGAGGTCAAAATATAACCTATTTTGCATCCTGAGGTAAACATACAATTTTTCGTCGTAGCTGGAGGTAATAAGGTTTTTGCTCCCGCTATGACGAAGAAATATCTTCTTCCGTTACTTACCAGTAAAAAAAATCCTGGCCGAGATTCTACGTTCATTAAAAACTATTTAAAATGGCTGCGTAAAATTCGAATGATAGAAATAGATTGAAGAGGTGTGTAAAATAGTATATATTGTGTGGCAAGTCCGTAAATGCGGCAATTTTTTGACAGCGTGCAAGTTTGTCACAAGCCATGCCGGACTACATTTGCAGGACGAGTTTGGGGGTTGTACACGAGCCGACGGCGAGTGTTACTATTAATTAAACGAGTCCTTGCGAATGTAGTCCTGGATCGAGACAAAGTGCACGCTGGCGAAATTGCCGTCATTGCGCACGTGCTGCACACTATTTTTTGTAACAAATGCCGAAAATGCCCCTTTTTTCGCTCTGGTGCCGCCATTAAGTGGCCTAATTTTTTTACAGCTGACATTAGTGCCTAAAAAATCCGCAAGATCCGTGCGTAAACGGGCTACTTTACGCACTAGTGCGTAAAAACGCGCGTTAGGCACGCACGTCAGCAGTGCAAAAATTGGTCACTTTACGGCGGCTCAAGAGTGAAAAAAACGAGCTCTAGAGGCATGTGTTACAAAAAATACATTTTGGACTTGTAAAAATACGTTACTCGAAGAGAAAAAAAATCTCATGAGTAATATGGGAGTAATCTGGTAGTGTGCGCATACAATGAATTTATTTATTTGTGTAATTTGAAAGCAAAACCTGTTTAAAATGGCGCCATCATTGTTTGGCCTGCATTTTCATGGGCGAAGCATGACGCGGACGTTCGACTATTGCCCACAAACGCTACAAATGCAAATGCCGGCGTTTCGACTGAACGTATTCCTTGGCGTTTGTGGTGCCCGTTCCATCAAGTCGAGCGCTGTTGTTGGCGCTGTCGGCATATCAATTTGCGCCGAAAAGTGCCAAGTCGAAAGCACCCTTCAAATAATTAACTAATATTTTCGCGTCAAAATAATAGTTCAAGCAGTACTGTACAAGACATCGAAGATGTATACGTATTTTCGCATTTTTGAAAGATGATTGCAATTAAAAAAATTCATTTATTGAAGACATCTGCGCAATTCATATATATCGAGTGATTATATACATTGAGTAGGGTAAATTAAAATTTTGAGCCGTTATCATTCATGCATCTTATAAAAAATATACTTATTAATTATTTTTACACAAAAAATGAGCATAATTAAAAATCTGTTAAAATTCTTAATCTATCCGAATCTACGCAAATTGAGAGATTGTGCTCTCGGAGGCGATATTTTCGGAACAGGTATGGATTCATGAGGAATGTTAATTTCTGGTATTTCAACAGTGTGAGGAGTTTCTATGATAGGAACATCAACAACAGGTCGAGAATAGAAATCAGGTAGTTGCATCGGTTCATTATGCAGAGGAGTTGTCGGATCTCTCAATACGTCATTTTGAGCCGAACTCATTCCAGAATATTCACCAAAACCAGTTTCAGGAATTTCGGAATATGTCCTCGGCATGGGATGAGGATTTTCTATTACACTGCGGTGAATTGATGAAGACCCATATTCATATGTTGGATTAGAGACTTCCAAGGGTCGGAACTGCCCGAGAGATTCCTCATGAGCAGGTCTATTAACGTTAGAATTTGATTCACTTAATGTCTGCTGCCCATGATCACTCAGAAGATCATCAGGAAAGAGTTTCTCTGCAACCAACGCCTTGTGATCTCCATCTAATGTTGCGCTCTCATATTTTATCAAGTATTTTGCCATTTTCGTCAATTGTTTATACTTTACTTGATCAACAATCTCTGCTGCACTTGCAATTTCCATAAATTTTTCAGTGCTAATAATTTTTTTGTTTTGCCCATCAATTTTAACAATCTCATTGTACTCTTCACTACTAATTAAACAATTTGATCCATCCACACACGGAATCTTATTTATCAATTCGCCAGTCTGTGATGATGATGCCTCTCCAGGCATCTGAACTCTATTACTGCTGCTCGAATCACTAATCGGTATATCTCGGGATGTCCCGGGTTTATGCTGCCCATAATCAGTATTCCATTCGGTCAGAAGATCATCAGGCAAGAGTTCCTCTTGAAAAGACGCCTCGTTTCCTCCAACTGTTATTGCTCTCTCATTTTCTAACAAGTGTTTAGCCAGTTCAATTAATTGTTTATACTTTACTTGATCTGAAATCTTTGCTGCACTTGCAATTTCCATAAATTTTTCAGTGTTAAGGATTTTTTTGTTTTGCCCCTTAATATTTTCATCAATTTTAACAAACTCATTGTACTCTTCACTACTAATTAAACAATTTGATCCATCCACACACGGAATCTTATTTATCAATTCGCCAGTCTGTGATGATGATGCCTCTCCAGACATCTGAACTCTATTACTGCTGCTCGAATCACTAATCGGTATATCTCGGGATGTCCCGGGTTTATGCTGCCCATAATCAGTATTCCATTCGGTCAGAAGATCATCAGGCAAGAGTTCCTCTTGAAAAGACGCCTCGTTTCCTCCAACTGTTATTGCTCTCTCATTTTCTAACAAGTGTTTAGCCAGTTCAATTAATTGTTTATACTTTACTTGATCTGAAATCTTTGCTGCACTTGCAATTTTCATAAATTTTTCAGTGTTAAGGATTTTTTTGTTTTGCCCCTTAATATTTTCATCAATTTTAACAAACTCATTGTACTCTTCACTACTAATTAAACAATTTGATCCATCCACACACGGAATCTTATTTATCAATTCGCCAGTCTGTGATGATGATGCCTCTCCAGGCATCTGAACTCTATTACTGCTGCTCGAATCACTAATCGGTATATCTCGGGATGTCCCGGGTTTATGCTGCCCATAATCAGTATTCCATTCGGTCAGAAGATCATCAGGCAAGAGTTCCTCTTGAAAAGACGCCTCGTTTCCTCCAACTGTTATTGCTCTCTCATTTTCTAACAAGTGTTTAGCCAGTTCAATTAATTGTTTATACTTTACTTGATCTGAAATCTTTGCTGCACTTGCAATTTCCATAAATTTTTCAGTGTTAATAATTTTTTTGTTTTGCCCATCAATTTTAACAATCTCATTGTACTCTTTTCGACTAATCCGACTATTTGATATATCATTAACATTAATCATATTCCTGAATTCGACCATGATCTTTGTTCTAAAAGACTTTAGTTCCTCTGGCTTGGAAGCTGACCAAATTTCAGATCTTGTTTTCAGTGCAGTTTCTTCAAATATATTTTTGGCTTTTGTATGATCACTAGGTGAAGATGTCACTTTTCCCTGCAATGTATCTTGTATGATGCTCATGAAATCATAATAATCGCTTGGTGATGATACCAATTTTGCGAGTACGCTTTTCGTCAACATACCATCATTTTCTGTGATCATATTGTTAATGAGTACTTTTACAATATTTTTTTTTACATTATGATTTATAGCGTTATACTTATAATCTCGTTCCAATGCCATGGAAACACTTCTCTCATAGGCCGTCTGCTCTTTTTCGGTTAGGGCATCAGTGCCCCGATATCTTAGCAGTATTTCTGTTAAACAGTTTTCGGAAAGTGCTGTATTCACTACTAGGCGTCTTCGCAATTGTTGTATTTCAGGCGGAAAATCTGCCAGAGGTTCTATTGATGATGTCACTGCTGCAATTTTGTCAGCAGACAATTCACGTCCGACTAACAGATCGTAAGCTGGAGAGTCAATGAGTGCTTTGGATATCTGGGGTTCGTAATCATGAGTGACTGCGAGCTTATCAGCCGCAAACGAAAAACCTATACGGTCGCCCATCTTTAAAATTACATACTCCATAGTTTCCCAAAAACCAGGCATTGTCAAACGATTGAAGGGATTTGAATCGAGAATGATGTTCATTAATGGTGCCTTACGATATGCTAATGGAATCTCTAGTTCCGCTACCAAATATTTTAATAACTGTGCGTCACGTCGTTTTATAGCCGTATACATTAGATTTTCACAGTAGAGTGTCCTCTTAGACTTTAATTCACTTAGATTTGCCAAATCACGCAGTATTTCGGGTCTTTTCATGCCGGAGTGTTCAATCAGCCGTTTTAATAAATCCCTCGCGTATCTACTGCCAAAATTATCTCTGATTGGAGTCCTGAGGTATTCATTTTTTAAATAATTATAAATTTCAACATCTGGATTAGATCTCATCACAGTTTCTAATAGCCACAAACCGTATGCATGATCGATTTCGTAGTATCGCTCTTCGGGTGAACCATGGATTGACGAAATTTTGTTTTTCACGATCATTTTTACTGTTTCTAAGTCACTGATGTCAGATATTTTAGGTTGTCGCCGCACATCGACTTGGAGGTCGTCAGCCCGTGATGATGAAGCCTCTTCAGGCATCTGAACTCTATTACTGCTGCTCGAATCACTAATCGGTATATCTCGGGATGTCCCGGGATTATTTATCGCTTGATTTCCGCTCCCTTCCGATTTACTACTTTCGGAAGGCCTGGTCCTCTTTGGCGGTGGTTCGTTCGGATCCATTGGAGCAGCCAGCAACACAGCAATCATGGATATAACGACCAAATATGTCAATTTGATCGCCATGATAATCTCCGTTATCGCAGTTCAAAAATGCTGGATTTTTTCGAACTCTGTAATTGGTTGAATGCAAAAATCATAAAATATTCTTTCGGGTATTAAAAATGGAGAATTTTCCATGGAAAATGTCGGAACACGGAAATGCCGTGATTTTTGAAAAAGTTAAACGCGTTATATCTGAAAAACGAACTGTTGATGACATATACAGCTTATTATATCTCATGAACCGTTCGTTTTTCCAAAAAAAAAAAATGCGGACATTTTTGTTTTAGAAAATTGAATTCCCTACACGGAGAGAAATATCTAGCAAATATTACGTAGACTTTCCAGAAAAAAGTACTAGAAAATACAGTAAACGGGATCCGTCGATGCAAAATACGGAAAAAATTCTGCAACCGAGTTGGCAAAATCAGTAGTCGCATGATGAAAAAATTACTAGAACATCGTCAGTAAATATCCTTTCCGTCAAAATGAAAAAGATATATTTAGAGTAACCAATTTTTAAAGAGTATTTCCGTAACCATTACAATAGATAAAAAAAAAAAGTACACACGCACCCAAGCAGGGTGTGCCAAACGCAGGTAGAAATTTGTACCTGCGGGACTTGCGGAAAAGGTCCTAAGACAGTGTAGCGCAAAAATTACCAAGACACATAGGAAAAAGGCCCCTGACAGTTTAGTTAAATTTATCATTCTATAGATTAATTTTTTTAGTGTTCTCTAGTAAAATTTATGAATATATATTTTTTTTATTAATAATTATTATTGCCACTACATTTATTTGTCAATGCAGCTATCAAAGCCAATCGAATAAACATTGCATATGAAATATATAATGTTTATTCCCAAATGCTTGTCTGGAGCCGGGACTCGAACCCAGAACCTTTAGAGTACGAGTCAACTGCTCTAACCACTGAGCTAAAACAGCTTTAGGTAGTGCAATGCATATAATGGGGATTTTTAGCATGGAAGGGGCTGGATTGATCCAAGGCCCGACGAAAATTGCCGGAAGCAGTCGAGCGATATTACTAAATGTCTTGGTAAAAATTTCGGTTGCCTTAACGGGAGGTAATTTTTAAACCAAACCTCAGGTAATATCCTCTGTGCAAATCTAGAAAATATTAAAATAACTGGAAACGCAAAAACTTTTTGGGACTGTAGGATTATTTAATCTCTCATAAAAATAGTATTAAATCGAATGCTAGCAGAAATTCACCTATTAACGCGTACTTTTTACTCAGGATAGATTTTACCAGACAAACCTAGTAAATTGTTCGTGCGGCAAGGTAGTTTTTTCACCTAAAACGGTAGTTTTTTCATTTGAATCGGTAGCAATAGTGATAGTGTTACAAGTGGATCCCGGTTCCAACGACTGTCTTGGTAATTTTTACCAGAAATTTCTCTCCGTGTAGTTCAAGTTCGGAGGAGTAGACGGCCGCGCCTATGTTCATCCCATTGTCCTCCCTGGATCCATCGGTGTAGAGGACAGTGTAGTCCTGGTATTGAGCCAATAGGAGATTCCTTAGGATGTCGTTGACTTCTTCAGGGTGGCACGGTTGGAGTCTTTTGCCGGTATCTATGTCGATGTTGGGCGGCGAGCAGCTGTATGTTAGGCTGAAGGGGAAGGTATATACAAGAGGAGAGAGGAGGGATTAAATCCTGTCCTTATAGGAGGAGAATTTAGAGCGAGCATTGAGGATGGGGAAATGTTTAGGGCTGCTGGAGCATAAGTTTTCCTATTCGACGTCCCGGCCACGAGGCTTATTTGGTAAAGCAGGTCATCCAAGGGGTGGTTTGTTTGTGAGAAGCTTTTGAGGAGGTAACGATAGGATAGCTCGTTAAATCTTATGTATAAAGGCATCTCACCAGATTCTGCTAGAAGGACGTTGGTCGGCGTGGAGATGCGTAGGCCGAGGGCGGTTCTTATCGCTTGGTATTGTATTTTGTTGATTTGTTCCAGGTATGAGGCGTTGTACAATGTTACAATGCGGCTGCCGTATTCCAGCTGGCTGCGGATTGTTGTTTTGTACAGGTACAAGAGAGTTGAAGGCTCTGCGCCCCACCAAGTACTGCGCAGCGCTTCGAGGACAGGTAGTAGCCTCGATAATTTCCTTTTCAGTGTATCGTAGTGCGTCTTGAAAGACAGTTTTAAGTCCAGCGTGACACCGAGGAATGTGGCCTGTTCGGAGGGACGGACAGTTTTGTTGTCAATTGTGATGTGCCACTCATCAGGGTTGACCTTCGATTTCTTAGAATATATGACTAGCTGCGTTTTTTCAGGTGCCAGGATCAGGTATCTTTGGCGTAAGCATGCATTTAGGTTGTGTGTCGATGTTTGTAAGGCTTTGAATATTTGTTTAAGGTCTTTACCGCGACAGATTAGGGCCATGTCGTCTGCATACATGAGAAGTCGGCAGGACCTGCTGACTTGGGACGCAGCTTCGGCGACGTAGAAATTGAAAAGGAACGGGCTTGATACAAGTCCTTGTCCTGTGCCTCGGTCAATTGTTTTGGGGTTGGTGAGTTGAGCGCCGATGATGAAGTAGAGCCGGCGGTCTGTAAGTAGGTTGTGAAAGAAGGCACAGTAGTTCGCTGGAAGACCTTTGGAAGCAAGTTCGTGGACGAGGAGGGGTGGGTTTACGCAGTCAAACACTCCTTTTGTGTCATAGTAGATGACAACCGTGTATTCTCCTTTTAGGAAACCCAGGTGTATTTGAGTGTGACCAGGTTGTCCACACAGCCTTTGCCTTTTTGGAAGCCGTATTATTGGGATGAAGGCAATACGTGGTCGTTTTCGGCCCACCAGTAGACTCGGTTAATCACGATTTTTTCCATTAGTTTGAGAAAGCAAGATGCAAGGGTGATCGGTCGGAATTTGTTCGAGTTTTTTTTTTTTTTGGGAATAAGGAGTACTATGAAGTCGTGTCAAGCATTAGGGAAGGTTTGAGAGGTGAAGATTGAGTTGAAGATTGAGAGGAGGAGTTGGAGTGTCACGGTGTTGAGTTTTTTGATGATTTCAAACGAGATTCCGTCCATCCCTGGGCTTGATTTGGCCTTGGTTGATCTAAGTGCGATGTTGAGCTCTTATATCGTGAAGTCTTAAGAGAGGTATTCGCAGGAGTGGAAGCGACACGTGAGTACTTGCGGAAGCCAGGGCGGTTCTGCATTTCCCTCGCGGTTTAGCTGCATGAAGTTAGCACCCCATATTAATAAATCGATACTTTTTCATACACCAATTAATTGGTCAGTAATTGGTCATAATTGGTCACTATGTTTCGTTAATTGGTCAGCATTAGGCGATTTTTTAAAAATTATTTGAAATTTTCAAGGTCATCCGCAATTGTTAGCACCCCATATGTTATGAAATAATAAAAACAATAGCTCAATCGATTGGTTTTTTAATGTAGATAATTGGTCAAGTAAAATAAGCAATTGGTCAGTTCCCTACATTTAATAATAATTAAAAATACTTTGTGACGTTATTTTTTTTGTTGCCGTCACAAAACACAGCCATGTAGTCACTTAACATTTATTTTATTCAGTTTGCGAGTATTTTAACAGGTAAAGGTAATTTAGGGTCATTATTAGAATAGTTAGATTCAATAGAGAGAGACGCGAGACAAAAACGATGGGGAGCCAAACGCACGGCAATGCCAATCGCACGGCAGTCTCAACCACTGGCGCCACCAACGGCTGGTGGACGTACTCAATTGGAGCGTGGTCCATGAAAATTGCCGGAAGCAGTCGAGCGATATTACTAAATGTCTTGGTAAAAATTTTGGTTGCCTTAGGAAAACCTTTTGCTCAACGGGAGGTAATTTTTAAACCAAACCTCAGGTAATATCCTCTGTGCAAATCTAGAAAATATGAAAATAACTGGAAACGCAAAAACTTTTTGGGACTGTAGGATTATTTAATCTCTCATAAAAATATTATTAAATCTAATGCTAGCAGAAATTCACCTATTAACGCGTACTTTTTACTCGGGATAGATTTTACCAGACAAACCTAGTAAATTGTTTGTGCGGCAAGGTAGTTTTTTCACCTAAAACGGTAGTTTTTTCATTTGAATCGGTAGAAATAGTGATAGTGTTACAAGTGGATCCCGGTTCCAACGACTGTCTTGGTAATTTTTACCAGAAATTTCTCTCCGTGTATATTTTTCTTAATCCGTTCTAGAGTTATTAATTTTTCATAAAACATTTTCCTCTTTTTTTTCATTCCTATATATAAATATATATATACGTATATATAAGAAAAGTGATATGAAAAAGATATTCGAGATATCGAAGGGGGAAAGTCGAATATATCGTTTAGAGGCGGCGCGAAATTGAAATGATAAAAAAAGCGACAGGCGCGCGCATTGATTCTAGTCATACATATTAAACTGCTTAATTTTGATTTGGAATCTGCTACACTTATTGATTAATCTGTTCTTCATTAAATTCCCTATACGGTTGGATTATTTTTAATTTTTTTTTAGCTTTAGCACTAATTTAACATTCTGAAAATCCAATTATGATGCAGCGCATATATGCACGCGATTTCAACCCGGAAAAATAAATCTTCACAATATTTAACCATTGAATAAATTCTATAACAATATCATTCTTCTAAATATATATCATATAATTTTTATTAATTAGATATCTTATTACTGACAGAACAAATTAATTTTTAAAAATACCTGTCTGGATACTTTTTAAAAATATTAAATTTTAGGCTTTGATATTGGTTTTTAAAAAAAAAAATTGGAGAAAAAAAGTCACATGTAGTTTACAGTAAACAAAAATTATCTCAAAATGAAATAATCTTTTTCGAAAATTAATTTAGTATTATTAAGTATAGCATTATTTTATACGAGTCATGAACAACATCATATTCTATTTTATTGTATTTTTTCGCCTTATAAATTCCTATACATGAATAAAAAAATCACGAAAGACCGCAAGCTGTTTGACATTTGATATGTTTATAACCATTATCCTCTGCAGAGAATTATACACAAATGTATGGTAGTAACATTATTTAATCTTGAGTAAAATAAATTTTTTATTTCACCTATCAAATACGAAAAAATACTTATACTTACAATATGATCCGGAAAGCCAACGCGTGGCGATATATATCTGTGATCTTAGAGAATTTTTTCTTTCAGTTCAATGCCGATAGAGTTTTTTATTTACGATTTCGATCAAATTATTTTAATACTAGCGTTGTTCACAATTAGAGGAATGAATTGCGAATTCACACTTGCTATTTGTTCCCGGAGGACGTTACTTCTATATACTGCTGATGCAGACTGATGGTCACGCAGTCATATATAGCGAGCTGCAGGAAAAAATCCTAATGTAGGTATAGAGTATAGTAGTATATATAAACATTTCCTTGGTTCTGTGAAATATATTCCAATATATTCAACAAAAAGGTCATAATAGAAGTATATATGTATTTTTCTGAACGAGAGATATCCTACGATAATTAATGACGGTACGCATCTTATAAGGATAAGTCCCGTGGATACAGGATATGTATATATACATTTTTGTTCATCCCGAGTCGAAGCAGTTCTACTTTTATTCCATCTTTTCCAAATACCCGAGTCGAAAAAGCAGTGCTCGTTTTATTCCAACTGCTCCAACTTTTTCGGAACTTCGATAACATCCCGAGTCGAAAAAGCAGTTCTCGTTTTATTCCGTCTTTTCCAAATAGATCTCAAGTATTTCTAACTTTTCCAACTTGTGTTTATTTTGTTCCAATTGATCCGCCGCGGAACTCTCGGAACAAAATGAGAAAAGGGCAGACCGACCTCCTACTGTGCAAATCCCGATTTGTTCGCATAGTTCCAACTTTTTATTTTTTAAGTCCGGTCGAAAAACAGACTTAGAAAATTTCATCAAATTGCCTCTTGAAAAATTAATTAATCCTGCTTTTTGCATTAATCGTGATATTTAATTTACGAAGACTGACTGATTAAACAAATTGTTTGCTGAAATATAAATTTTTGTTTTGTTAAAAAAATAAGTAACAAATTCAGGATGATTGAAAAATTAGGAATTGTTAGGTTCTTATTTCAGACTGGAATAATTTTGTTATTCTACTTGTAAAAATTAGGATATAAACAATATCCTGAGTTAAGATTAACAAAAATTAATTATTTTAGCTAACGCCCCTAGCAATCACTTTAAAAAATTTAATTTATGCTGTTGCAAGTCCTCAAATAATATATATAGTTGGATATAAAAAGGTAAAAGTATAAAAAAAAATTTATTACGACTCTGTACGCTAATCTAATCTAAAAAA
>MVJL01009379.1:0-26827 GCA_002156465.1 Macrocentrus cingulum | reverse complement strand
CACACACACACACATTGCACCGCGTGGACTTGAAAACCTCTCCTCAAACCATGTGCGCTCTTGATACTTGGGCATTTCGTCGCCTCATCGCTCAGCTTTTGCACACAGAATTTCCTCGAGTGGTCCATACATCTATTGGTGTACACGCGTGTTCTAGAGTGCAGGCTGACAAAGAGTCTTTTCTACAATGCGGATAGAAATTATGGCCCCACGCAGAGGAAACTGCGTTTGAGTAAAATGCGAGGGGCCACACACACCACGCACAGAGAGCGCTCGTTTTATTGAGAATTTTAGAGCGCACAGCATACAACTTGGGAATATAGGAAGAAGAGCTGGCTGCACTATTGGATGTACATAACAGGCCGCTGCTTAGTTGTTGCTCTTCTCCTGCACCGTATTTACACGTCTCCTCTCTCATGTCTTTTCAACGCGTCTAAAATCTGCCTCTTTTGGCATGATCCACGCGAATGTGCAAGCAGATTATGGCATGGCACATTTCCAAATCTTAAAGACAAACCAAATGACCGCATCGCGCTCTGTTATGTTAACGCGTCCACCAGTTATACATGTTGGAATATGATTAATGAGCGTTCCGTATGGTACTAGATAAACATTTGCAAATGACAATCTATTTTCGAGATATATAAAATGAAGGTTTGGATATAATTGAGGATGAAAGTTTCGTTGCATGCATTCTATCTCCTTTACCTAATCTAATGAATATTCCACTCTCCTGACCTCGAACTAGGCGAGAAACGACTTTCGCGGTTAGCGAGTACACTGTTCGAATGCATTGGAAAATACTCCACGAGTTCATCGGTCGATAAGACCTGTGCAGTTATCGTAATGCATTATAATTCGATCCAGTTAGTCTGATTACACGGTGCTCCATTGAGCAGGTCAAGAAAATTATGTTTTCCTTTGTAGGGACGATCTTATCTATTTTTAGGTGATGCAGGAAAATACACGCGATATCAAATAGATTAATGATAATGAAAAGCTGATTGAAGCACGTGCTGCCACCTGCAAAAACTATACTCGTGCCAGATTGTTTCTCTTTTTTTTGCTGATTATCTAGCTTATGCTATCTAGATATGATGATGATGATAATATTAATAAATATGATAATTGTCTTTTTTTTAAAGCTGTTTTTACTGATTTCTTATTGCTATATACAAGTTTATCATGCCATTATTTTATGGCTAGTTTATAGATTCATTCAAGATTACTTGATACATTTGAGAAATCTGTGTATAGCAGAAAAATCAATGCAGCCGTTTTTTTTTATATATATGAGAATTAGTCCAACTGTAAAAAAGGAAAAATAGTCTTTTTTAGATGCCTTGTTGGAATATTTGATATTTGTTTTTTTTTTGGATTGTAAAAGTTGTGCCAAATTTTCATGGTTTTTGGCTTGTGATTAAAAGTTATAAATTGTGATTTTTGACGGGTTATTTATTACCTTCTTAAATCCAATATCGGCGGCATATTCTCTGAAGCATTGTCGGCAGATGTTCAGGCCGTATTTGCGGATAAGACCGTGTTTGTTGGCACAGGCACGGCTGTAATAAAACGTTTGAGGTTATGTCGGAATTGTCACATTTTTATGCAGGAAATTCGAATTTCTGGTGATTTAATATTGATTTAAAAATTTTTTTAATATCATTTAAGTTGAAATATTGTGATGAAAATTTGGAAATGCAAGAAATTTGACGTTTTTTGACGTAGAACACGCGGTCTTGACAACGTGACATGGTAAGCAAAGCTTTTACGAATATTACAGGTAAATTTTTCATGGAAATTTTTAAAAGGCAAAGAAAACTCACCAGGATCGCGATCCCTGGCCATATTTGCGTGGATGTGAGTACCAAATATTCTCAAAACCCATTGTTTTATTCGGTTTGCACGCTCGCTTGCAAAACAGAACACAAAAAGAGAGAGAAAATTCCGGTTGGCGCTGATTGTTGGAAAGAAAATTTTTTCAACAAGATGGCGCTCAGAATCGTAGGCGCGCGCAGAAGTTGAAAATAACCGCGATAATTTTAAAACCGACTAATAAAATATGCTTAAAATTATTGTAAATATTTTATTTTATTCTATGAATCAATATAGTATTAGATTAATTGACCATTGAGCCGAGAAAATTCTGCAATCACGAGTGGAGCCATGTTGTGCGCCATTATGTCAGAATTTCTCTCTCTGAACCTCGTATGTACGGTTTTTCCACTGATTGCGAATAAAATCCTATTCTATACGTAAGTCTGTTCATTTCAGCTAACTTATCGTTTTAATGCAAGTTAAGAAAGGTGAAGCGCAATTCAACAAAGTCGCGAGATCAAACCGGTTCATCAGGCACACACGTGAATTGTGAATTGAATGAGGGGAAGGGAGACGTGAGACCAACGACCAACGGTACTTTTAGGTAATACCAGGTACCATACAGTACCACACTGCAACAATTATCGTGTCTGAGTTTCAGTAGACATTTTTCACACCATTGTGTAACAGTACGAAATGACAGAAAAAAAGGTAGAACTTGACTTATTCCTAGCTTTTTATTTTCCTCAATGTCAAAATCGCGTCACTAATATAGCAAAAAAGATTCAAAAATGCTCAAAACTAACAAGTATTATTCATGTTTCATTCATGATAACGTTTCTAAAATGGATTTTAAGAAGTTCAACGGATAAAAAAATTTTTTTTCGTATATTTTTTCTAAAATTTTTCAAGAAAAATTTGAAAATTTTATCATTTTCATGATATTTTTTAAATTTTTTACTGATAATTCGGTAAATAAGTAAAATAACAAAAAGTATTATTACAGTAAAATGATAGAGGATTAAATTTACTATAAAAAACGTACAATAAAATTTTTTGTATTTTTCTCTATTTTTGAGAAATTTTAAAATATTTCGGAAATTAAGCGAAATACAGTAAAAATTTATTCTACATCATTTGTAGGAAATTTAATTATCTATCAATTATCTTTAGTAACATTTTTCGTTATTTTGCGTATTTACAGAGTTATCGAGAAAGATTATCAAAAAAAAAATCATTATACTTTTGAAATTTGTGACAAACGATATATTTATGTTTGATTATTTTCGACTTTTAGACCCGAAATCCTGTGAAAAATGTGGGCAACTTAGTGTTAAACACGAAAATCAACGTAATTATGAAAACATTTATCTACGCGGGAGTAGTACCAGCATTGTTTTACGGATTATTTTTAGTGACTCTCCACTACAGCAATTATTTTGCCACTCTTAATGAAACTCAGCCACCAGTATACTGGATTTACTACAAAGGAAATGATGAAAGTCACTTGAAACATGTTGTAAAGGTCTTGGAAAGACTGGGTTTTCATCGCGGAACTAATAACTCAGATTGGGATCTGCTTTGGGCACACGATTATCCCTTTCGAAGTCTTTCCGACAAATTGAGAAAATTACAGCCGTATCAAAAAGTCAATCACATTCCAGGCTGTGGATATATCACAAATAAAGTCGATTTATCAACGACACAAGGTATAAAATACATTCCACAATCATTTAAAATCCCAGAGGATCGCGAGGCACTCAATGACTACGTAGAAAAGAATCCGCGCAAGCTATTTGTCCAAAAATCAAATTCCCACCGGGAAATAAGCATAAAAAAGCTCGAAAACATCGACTTAAACAAGCAAGGATCATTTGTCCAAGAGTACATTGACAAACCATACCTCGTTGACGGCTACAAATTCGATATCGGTGTTTACACGGTCATAACCTCTGTAAATCCACTGCGAGTTTACGCTTACAAGGGCGACGTTCTATTCCGATTTTGTCCGCATCAATATTATCCATTCGATGCTGCTGATTTGGACAAATACGTGGTGGGCGACGACTATCTACCAATCTGGAATGTACCCTCACTGCGGGACTACTATATCAACCTGGGTTACTCCATGAAGGACACGTTCGACGCTTATGTCCGATCAACCGGCGAAAATCCGGACGAAATTTGGACTAATATTTACACCGCTATCGCGGCGATTGCCTTGAAAAAAGAGCAGGAGATCGCGAATGTCGTAAAACAATTCGGGAGTCAACGAAGCAGCTTTTTCGAACTTGTGCGATTCGATTTTGTTTTGGATGAGGATCTCAACGTGTTCATGATGGAGGCCAACATGTCGCCAAACTTGTCATCAGCCCACTATCCTCCAAATCGCCTTCTGTACGAGCAGGTCCTCTTCAATTTGTTTGCCCTGACGGGCATTGGGCAAAAATTCGCCGCAGAATTCCGGAGACAAAGGTTTATCCGACATTTCTATTGATCGAAAAGTCATTTAGTATATATACTGTGAAGTTAGTTGATCGAGATAATTATGTGTAGCTTGGAGGAACGAGAGATGGAAGTTGCTGATAAAAACCTCGTCGCCCTCGCAGATGTTTGTGTAACGTGTACAGATTGCTTCCGTGTTGAGTGCCAATTATGCAGACCATGTTTCACAGATGAGATGAGATTAATTTTGCAGCAATGTTACATTGAGCATCAGAATAAAATGGACTACAAGCGCATTTTTCCACCAGCAATCGTAAAAAATCAATCATTTTTGTCGTTTAAATTTAATTTTACGTCTGTTTTAATTGTTGTTTAATCCTCTTGCAGACGAAAAACATGAGTTTAAAAGATTATTCAATGAGAAATCAACTTCTAGTCCGATGGTATCAAGGCAAGTGTGCTATAGATTCATCGTGGTGTGAATGAATCAAGAAATCAGGCATTTTTATCACTTAAAAAAGGTATATTCATTGATAAATTAAAGTTTTTTACGTTAATTCTGCCTTTTTCTTACGACTTTTCTTCATTTTATCTTCAGGAACATTTGGATTAGTGCCTTTGTAAAAATCTTTCAATAGATTCATCGCTTCGTCGGCTTTAACGCCGCTAATCACAGTTACACTTGAGTTGTAGAGAGGTGCAACATCGTAGACACTTCCACAGCCACCAAATCGATCGTTTTGACACCCGTATACAATTGTCCG
Source organism: Macrocentrus cingulum (assembly GCA_002156465.1). Lineage (NCBI taxonomy): Eukaryota > Metazoa > Arthropoda > Insecta > Hymenoptera > Braconidae > Macrocentrus > Macrocentrus cingulum. Next base: position 21,800 of record MVJL01009379.1, on the reverse strand, counting down.
TACTTGTAATTGATACAATGCCGCAGCACACATGATACAAGGTTCTACCGTCACCACCACATCCAAATTTTGAAATACCTCCGAGTGATTGAGGTCCCGTAATTTACAAAAATCCAGAACTTGGTCGATACAGTTGATTTCAGCGTGACGTGTCGCATTTTTCGTCTCGTTCACTGTATTATTTCCAGTTGCAATAATTTCATCCTGATAGATAAAGAGACAACCAACAGGAACTTCGCCAGCCTGCAGGGATTCCACTGCTTTGCCCAGAGCCACGTCCATCCACTTGGATTTATCGCTGTCAGTCATTTTCTCGTGAAATTTTTACATTCACGAAATTGCCGATGATTGAATGTGAGTTTCGTTGCTGAAATACTGCAGCAAATTTGAATCTCGAAGAATTCTCAGAGCTTTGTCACTCCAGTTTTCATTTCCTGTCGAACGAGGACTCGGATGCGGCATCCAAAAGACCTGAAATAATGTAAATAATTATATCTTTGATAAAAAAAAATATATTAGTACTTACATTGGTTGATAATCCGCCGGATTTAACCACGTTTTTTGCTCTTTGTTCGGCAAATCTACCAATTCCCACGATTTTATCAGTCTGCAGAAGTCGTATAGATGCTAAAAGTGCAATATCACATGCACAACGTAATTCCTGCTGCACTGGACCCTGAAAAAAACAATGAGACGTTTATTTAGGTAAGTCAATGGTGTGAAAAGTACAATGATAACTGTTTGGAATGTTGCCTTGAGCTCGGCTGGAGTGATATTTCGACCTTGAGCATCCATTAGAGCCACAGGACAATAATTGCGGAGGAATGAGTTTTGAAAAAAGTTGTCAGCATTGTCACAAAGGTCCTTAAATAGTTTCCAGAATCTTTTACCACTTATTTCACTGCGGTGACAGGAAAATCCCACGACTTTTCTCTCCGCGTGCTCGATCGCTGGCTTTCCTATAAATCCAGAAACTTTTAGCCAGTCTACGACTGCTCTTATCTCCCCGAATGGTATCCCAGTCTGTGACATTCCCCAGGGCCCAGGATTCATGCCGAGAAATAGGAGTTTCTTCGTTGTAGAGCAATATTTCTGCAGAAAGTTCGAGTGAACTGCCCGGGCATAATCGATAGGATTGTAAACGTACTGCACTGGTGGGCCAAACTCCATACGTTCAATTTGCTTCGATAAATCGTACTCTATTGCTAATAACTTACTCGGGATATCGGGCAATATTGAGGGAATATCGAGTAAATAAGTTCTGTGAGCTTGTTGCTCAAATTGGTGACTATTTGCGATGTTGGTGTCACATTGATCGACATCATTTGGTAATATTGTAGCTGCTGACAACGTCTTAAAGCTCAAATCCAATGGTAATTCGTCACAGTCTACCTTGGCTCGCTTAGCAGCACAGATTGCATTCATTATTTTTAACTTTGCAGAATGTAGTTGGTAGTGTAGAAGAATATAAAAATATAAATAATGACATTTACTTACGATAAAAATGGGAATGATAAAAAATAGTGTTGTGTTTGTTTGGTTATACTCCCGTGGGTGTTGGGAAGTATTGTTGAAGGAATGTTAGCGATTTGAGATGTGATTTTTCAGTCATCTGAATGAAGAAAAATGATTACATCCATACTGTTTTTTTTCTTAATTATGTAATTATATTATAATAAATCTATTCATTTCCGCCGTGTTTATGGAGACGCATTTTCACTGATTTTCACACGCGCACATGGACGCACACACACGAACAAGAAGAGGAGGAGGATGATGTGTACACTGGTTTACCGACTCCCAAAAGTTTATCAGCTAAAACGAATACCCTATTAAACGAAGGCAATTAGTTTTGCCGATACCCGTCATTGTCACTTTCCTTTATTATCGGCATATTCGTTCAAAAAAAAAAATTCATATTCAAAACATCTAAAAGAACTGAAAAGAAAATGCGGCAATAAGAAAAATATTTTTTTGTCTATGTCATCACTACCAGGTTGTGCAGTCAGGACGCTCTCTTAATTGACTCTACTTGTTGGTATCACGGGGCTGCAGCTGAAGCTATTCACAGGAGAGACACAAATGTGCTGATTTACATCAAGAGACGGCTGGCAATGCGTGCGCGGAAGCTGGGAAAATTGAAAGAGGCCGTGAAGATGTTTCGCGACCTCACAAAAGAGGTTCCACCCATTATGAACGTTTTAAATGTACACGAGAACCTAATTGAGGCCCTGGTGGAGATGCAGGCCTACGCTGACGTGCAGGCAGTACTGGCAAAGTACGACGACATCAGTTTGCCCAAGTCGGCGACCATTTGCTACACAGCTGCGCTGCTGAAGGCTCCTCTGGTGGCAGACAAATTTTCTCCGGACATTGCGAGCAAGCGAGGGCTCACAACGGCCGAGATGTCCGCGGTCGAGGCCATTCACAGAGCTGTGGAATTTAATCCGCACGTGCCGAAGTATTTGCTCGAGATGAAGCCCCTGATCTTGCCACCTGAGCACGTGCTCAAGCGCGGCGACTCCGAGGCCATCGCCTACGCGTTCTTTCACCTCGCGCACTGGAAGCAGGTGGAGGGTGCGTTGAATCTGCTGCACTGCACGTGGGAGGGCACTTTCCGAATGCTACCCTATCCGCTGGAACGCGGACACTTGTTCTATCCATATCCAACGTGCACAGAGTGCGCAGACCGCGAACTCCTGCCGCCGTTTCACGACGTCAGCGTCTATCCGAAGAAGGAACTACCGTTTTTCATCCTCTTCACCGCCGGCCTTCCGCGAGCTCCTGCCGCCGTTTCACGACGTCAGCGTCTATCCGAAGAAGGAACTACCGTTTTTCATCCTCTTCACCGCCGGCCTATATCTCGACACAATGGGTCTCTACAATATAAATTATAGATTTTGCCATTTCAAATCTGTAAATAATATTATATTTATATCCGATTAATTTTTTTTATCTCGACACAATGGGTCTCTACAATATAAATTATAGATTTTGCCATTTCAAATCTGTAAATAATATTATATTTATATCCGATTAATTTTTTTTACTAAGTAGTTTATCGCTTTTTTCAAAATTGAGAGTAGATATGATATCATGTTCCATGTCATTCGATTTAAAATTTATGATGATGACTCATATGTCCTACTTTGTGTTAAATTTATTACTTACTTTATTATTGATGTTATTATTACAATTCGAACAGTCGTCGTGAAAAAAAATAAGTACATGATCTGTTGCTTTCTAAAAAAAAATATACCAACTGGTAAACAAATGTAAATAATTCATATTACTTATTCATTTCTAATATATATACAGTGCTAGATGAAAATATAACTTTGTACATTAAGACCCATCCAATTATCGCTAGAATAGTACAGTGTTTGTAAATATTTTCTTACATATCTATGGTGCTTGCAGGAATAATGAGGTGGATGAAAATAATTTTCATCCTATTTATTGCACTGGTTGCAATTTTGGGGCAATCAGTTCTTCCAGAGAAGAATAATGACAACGACTCGCCAGTTGAAACACGAGATTATGAAGATCCTTCTCATCCACCAATCGACGACGTGGTGGATGGAGCAAACGGAGGATCATCTGCATACTAGAACTTTATCGGAAATCACGGCAGAAAATTCCGCTGCCCAGAAAAATCTCAAATATATGCGAAGGATAACATCTAAACAAATTGTTTGCAGTAATTCAAAATAAACTGTTAACCTATTGAATGAACCATGCCTAAGCTACAATTTTCCCAATAAATTAAGCTAAACTCGATATCATGACACCAGCAGCTTTGAAATTTGTTATCTAATTATTAAAAACCATTGGTAGCTTAAAAATACTTGGACAATATTTTATATTTTTTTAGCTTTAATATAATTATCAATTGCTTGAATCAAGTATTAAGTTACTATATACACGTTGCAATAAAAATCTTCTTGAAAAATTAGCCTCAATTGAAGTGAGGCGGATAGAGATACTGAGGCCGATAGGCCATGTTGGGTAAATCCTATTGCGGGGGTACTCCCATCATGCCCATCGTCGGCATACCTTGCATGCCGTAGGGTCCCTGCGGTGGACCCTGACCGCCGGCCATTGGCGAATGCATCTGCATCGCTGGACTCTGAATTTGCTGCGTGGGAGTGGCGGGCGACGCCACGACCTTAAAAAAAAAAATCCATAAACGTCAGTTTCAAGCTCTAAATCATTTTTCAACAATGGAATAACTACCTGGCTCATGACAGGAGGCTCGGAAGGCAGTGTGAGATTGAGGAGGAGGTCTCTCACTGCAGGGAAGAGCGAGCACTCTGACGGGTTGGCGCCGTACTCGGCGAATCTCTTGAGTTGCATGGACGCAGCGGCCGTGGCCGCGGCCGGACCGGGATCTCGCCTCTCCGCGAGCTGCGTCAGGTTCGTGGACACGTCGTAGACCAGCGGGAGCACGAGTGTCGGCGGCTCGCCCTGGTAGGGCACCCCAATCCTCGTGATTTGCAGCTAAAAAAACCGGAATCCTTTCAGTAAAATTATATTCATTGCGAAAGCAATGAATTTTTTGTTTAAATCATCAACTCACGAAGAAAAGAATCTTATTCCGACAGACAACAACGGCTGCCATGCCCACGGGAACGATGGGCGTCGCGGAGGGTGGAATTCTGAGGCACCACTGCACTGACCACTTGAGCTGCTGCTGCTGCGCCAATCCGGGCACCAACTCGAGCTTCATTATTTGCACAAAGTCCTTGAGTACGTTGAAAGGTACATTGAGCATCTTGCCAAAGCCCCAGAGGGTGTTGGGCTTGTATGGCGGCGCGGCCGCGCGAGTATCAAAGAATTTCTCGATAATCTGCAGCTCCTCGAGGGTCCACTGGTCCTTCTGTTCGGGCAATGGCTGCACCTTGATGTGAAGCGACTGCAAATGCTGCGGATTCAGACCAACTCTGCACTGCAGAGTCTGTACTTTGAAGTGTACGACGCCTGGTTCGGTGCAGTTGACAGCTATCAGACAATCATCGGTTTGAATGAAGCGTTGAAGTTGTCGGCGCATGTACACGCAGCCGAGGAATCTCTCGAGGGGCGAGAGATCGGATCCGAGAAGACCTGCTGGGTGAGGCGACGGCGAGCACAGGGAATCGAGTGCCTCGTGGGTCAAAAGCGTCGGGACAGCGCCAGCCCACGAGCGCTGAGGAAGCACTCGCGAGATGTGACTGCCAGCTTTGTGATCTGTGGCTTGCGGACTGTGCAGAGCTGCGTGTCCCGGGCTCTGACCCGGTCGTGCAGGCGACGGTCTCGGAACACTGGGAGATCCGGGCCAGTTGGAGGCCGCAGGCGACGCCATGCTCTGCGACGAGGGGAACGGACTGCCATCGATGTGGCCGGTCTGCATAAACGAGCTGGCAGGCGAGTGGCCGACTTGCACGTTGCTGCAGGGCCCGGGCGACGAGGTCGGCATCAATCCTGCAGGACTGGGCACGTGCATGGGATTCAGTGGACTGTTGGCAACGAGTCCCGAACCCGGCGACGGATGGGGCAGCATGTTGGGCGTGTTTGGCGGCAACGACGGCGGCGAGGCCAAGTTGAAGGACGTGGCGGGGCTGCTACCAAAACTCTGGTGCTGGCTAGCTTGGGAGATATTCGCTGTGTGCGGACTGGCCGGTGTGTGCGGGTTACTGCCGGACGGCGGGGTCAATGGCGGGTGGAACCTGAGTCCGTCGCGCTGCTGCGCAGGCGACTGTGGCCCACTGCGGTGATGGCTCATGAAGCCAACTCCCGTGCCATCGCTGTCCATCGTCACGGGCGACGGCGGATTGTCGTCCTCGGACTGCGAGCGACGTCTGAAGACCGCGCTCTCGTCTACGTACTTGGAGAGAAAAGCTTTGAGGCCCTGCGTCGGCGTGAATTCATCCACCACGTTGCTTCGCTCAAAGCGACTGTACGCACCGTCACGCAGGCTCACAAGTCCGCCTCCTCGCAGTCGCAATTCCAGACAGTACATTCCCTGATAGGCGACCCGCACGAGCGTCACGCACTGCGGGATTATCGTGAAAGTCTGCACAGGCACTTGAGGTCGACTGTTGTGCACGCCCAACTGCGGTATTATCGGCAGCTTGCTGATTGACAAGAGTGGCTGCAGAGTCTCGTTCAGTATGGTGATAATTTGCGCCAAATTCCGATGGCGATTGAGATGCGCCTCGAGTTGCTCCTTCATCAGCGAGTGCGCATTTATCGTCGTGTTCATCGGACTCTTGCCAAAGATCAGTTTGAAAGCCTTGTCATTTGTGCTCCAGAAAATAGTAACTGTCGCACCACGATTGGGACCGTATGCGAGGATTAATTTGCTGTAGCTGTATGATTTGATGCTCACCATATTTCGTAGATTGTATTTTTCCATTTTAAAGTACTCCGCCAGATCTTGGACAATCGAGTACAGATGGACAATCTGTGCCCAGTCGTTGAGCAGCGACTCGACCGTCCTCGAAACCATCTCCGCGGTTCCCATGTCGTACTGGAAGTACACAGGCCTACGTAAACCTTGCTCTTTCGGGTGGCTGCTTGTCAGAGGACTACTGTAGAATACAAACTCGGCCATCCATGTTTTAGCCATGCCCTTGCCCTGTACGCGAATCGCCACGCTGAGCAGACGCTTTAGCAGCGAGTGCCAGGCACTGCTCGTGCTCATACTTGGCGTCGGCGGCGGTAATTGAACAAGTTTCAACACTAGAGCCGTGGCGTTGGCTTCTACCTGCAGTCCCTGGTGCGCAATGTCACGCTTTGTCAGCTGCAAAATACAATTAATAATTAATTCGAGAATTATCCACTGATTTGCAGTAATTTTAGGACATATACAAACCTCCTGAGCAAGTGTAACAAAGGGAATTCTCTCGTCGCACAGTGCAACAACGTGTGCCAACTCGGGAATATAATATGCCGGATGTTTTGGACGTCGATTTTGCGGCGTTCCCGATAAATCTGTGCGTCCACTGGCTCCCGTGCTACGCCGCTTGTTGCTTCCCTTCTCGGTTACGTCTGTAATGCACCCCCCATCTTGATCATTATTCCCTAAAAAATCCATCGGTTAATTCCCCACAGCAAGCAACCAAAGCACTCTTTCACAGAACCATAGATATTAAATTGACAGATGTTAATGTATTTATATGAGTTAAACACACAGAAAAGTTAGTAATTAGTTGGATATCTTAATACAAGAAAAAAAAAATTACCGTGTAATTACACGATTAAAATATTTTTCATCATGCAAACTGAATTATTAACATGGTTTTGTATCGAGCTATCTGAAAATAAAATTAGACACTCTAACTTACCACTGTCGACGCTTGTAAATGGCCCGTGTGTAATAACAAAAGTGTCGAATTCAATCAGACTTTGAACTTTCATGTACATTTTGGGAATTTCAGTCTCAATACTCTCATCGTGCGGGTCATCCTCAATCGAGCTTGGTTTCACCACTACCAAGTAGAACGAGCACTCAATCTCGCAGGGAGACGACTCTTTCTCCTTGAAAGCCACGATCAAAATGACCGTTGGATGTCGGTGGAGCTGGACAAACATTCGGTGCTTGCTGATCTTTGACATGGGATGATCTGGGTGGTGTAGGACCGGCAGTCGCTCGTGCGAGGTTGCCGGCAAGTGCTGAAGAGTTTTTTCACACCTTCGCTGAGTAATCCAGAATCTCAGCTCGGAAATGAGCGCAGGCAGGCGCGAGTGATCGCCATTGAGGGCGGCCGTCAAGTCGGGCACGAGGGGAGCGTCGTACTGAGGAACGTGACACTGCAGCATTCCCGTGTGCGTGTCCACTGTGACGAGAAGGAGCTCGGCCCGCAGACACGGCTGGAGAATTGGCACAGACAGGATGGCCGGCGAGCCCGCCAGCGTGCACTCGACGTCCTTCAGCATCGACTGCAGCTCCTGCTTCAGCTCGGACAACCGTGTGCGCGTGCGGATGTAGATCGTGTGCACGAGCAGACACTCCATGGACAGCTGGTCGGATCGTATGGCCCGATCGGCGATTTCACCCTCCTTGCTGCCCAGTGACGGCACGTGAACGACTGCCAGAGGTCGTGCAGGCTCAGTTTGATCCACATGGACAGTCAACTTGTATCCGAGCTCAGATTTCGGGTCCTTTGTTGTTAATTCTCGCCAATAAGAGATTAAAAGACACTTTCCCGGTGTGTACTCGTCCACGTGGATGTGGTCGTCCAGGCGATCGCGAATCAGCCGGAGGGTTTGTGAGTAGAGCACCTCCAGCTGCAGGGACTGGCAAAAATAGTGGAGGATGTAGTAGGCCTCGGAGAGTGAGTTGGAACTTTCTGCTAGACGCGCTTGAACCAATTGGTGAACGTATCGTGTCTGCAGTGGGTGTACTAGCGCCTTCCCATCGCCGGTTTCGCGGTCAGACACGAGAATTTCGAGGTCCAACAGACGCCACGGCACGCTCGGGCCGTCGCCCATGACTGTTAGTGATACTGAGAACTCCTGTTCAACCAGGAACGTCACTCGGCCCGCTTCAATCTTCAAGTTTCGCATCTGGGGCAGCAGGTTTCCCGTCACAAGACGGTGCTGTATCACTTGGTTCAGGCGCTGCAGTGTTGATCTCTTCTCGGCAGGTGTTATAGGGTCTGGTGGGACAATTCTCTCGCGTATACACGCCGGAAGTCGGCCGTACGTTCCCGTTGTAAGTACCTCGACTGCTGCGGGTATGTGGAAATTCGGCAGTCGTGCGTGTACCAGTGTGTCTCGAGCCATTCGAGCCAGCATGTCGGCTGTATCGACAAATAGGAGGGACTGTTTATCCAAGAAGGCCATTATATTGGCGGATTTGTCGACTTTTGATGCACTGTTTGCCCACTTTACTAGAGCAAGAAGCCGCACAAATAACTGTCTTGTTCTCGCAGAAAAGTTGTAAATTTCAATCTTCCTCTCCATATCTGTTTTTCGTGGCAACAACTCGGCGAGAACTGTCAATTCGTGGTACGTTCTTTGGATAATAAAGTCGATCAGCATTCCCAGTGAAATGGACCCTCCACGATTGCCCTCCTGAGGCATATTATTTGCCACAGGAGTCTGATGGCCTTCTAATGGTACTGGCGCCATGTTTTCAGATTAATTAAAAGTGTGATAAAACTTTTTTCGTGAATCTGAAACACAATTTGTTGGCATGTAACCTATATGTTCACTCTGACGCAAACACAAATAGATCAATCGTAATAAGACATTGCTTAAAATATTCAATTATTATGAATAATAGTAGGTAGATGACGGACGACATACCTGTTACATTCCTTCCACTCGTTTTTGAAAAGTAGATAGAAAACAATTTTTATTGAGCTTTATCGTAAAATTTTGTTACAACGTCCACCGTGTTTTACCACACACAGTGTCACACACATTCACCCTATACACACCCATATATATATGATGTGTGATATATATCTGTCTAAAGTCACGGTAATATATGTATATATATCTTGCACACATCAGCGCCAAAAAAAAACTTATTTATAAACTCGCTTCAAAATTTTTTTTGACAAAATTACTTTGTTTATAGTTTATACCATTGATAGCATAGCTAGATATTCGTCCGATGTCTGGACCGAGACCAATTTCAGTAAAATTAGGATTTTTGATACGCGGTGAAGGCCATACAAGCCTCGTGGATTTTCGTGGAAAATTTCAGTTAAGTCTTTCCACGGTTGATGAAATAATAATTTCGTATATGCACTCAATTATGTCTTGAATTTCACTGTGCAACAAACGTTTAATTCACACACACGTGTTGTCGTCGGCCACCAAACTATTACCGGCCATCATAACCTCAAATTTTTGTTCTTCGGCGGCAGTTGACACGCGCGCGCGTGAATGACAACAGCGCAGTCGTTTTTGTTGATGGTTGGCGCAGAAAAAAATTTTTTTTTTTTTCAATAATTGCAAAAGATAATAAAAGAAAGAATGTCACAAATTTAATGTGAGTGTAATTTTTCACTTATCTATCAAGAGTGGGTGTTCCTAAATTAAATAAATTTTGCTTCGATAAAATTAATACAACAACCTATACACAAAATGAAATGTCACGTTCAATCCATGGATTTAAAAAAATTCGTTTCGATTGTTGATTACTGTTTAATACATAACGTATTTATGTCATTTTAAGGTAAGAAATGTACATAAGTATCCAGCTGACGGATTTTCTTTCGTAAAACAAGTTGGATACCATTGACATTAGTTTTCTTGTTGTAATTTGTTTTTTTCTTTTAGTAATACCTATATACATTTTCAAATTGATTCAAGATTCGACTATAAGCATTCAATTTACGAAAAATTAACTGAATATACATATACTAATAGAAAATATTTTTTTTTGCAGAATACAGTAGAAAAAATTGATGCTGCAAAAACGTATAAATACAATAAATTAAATGGATATTCTACAGATAATAAAATGATTTATTAACTCCCATAAAAATATATAAAGCATCATTTCTTCTATTTATTAATTAGTTTGACATAAAAATAGATAAACTGAAGGTAACTAATTTTTTCTCTCTTAAAAAAATAAGTTTAGTTGATAATAAAAAAATAAATGTTCAAAATATCTAAGGAATGAACTTGACAATGAATGCTTTGACACTCGTAATAACGAGAAATTGAGGTTTCGATTCAACTTCTATGACGCGAGCGTAATCAGGTACGAATGAAAGCAGGTTCAATGAGTTCAACTTAATTACAGTACATACAGATTCAGGATTGGCATTTTTCACGGCATAATCCATAAACTGTTGAAAAGTACCTCGAAATACAATCAGTTTATCTGAAATATTAACGTAGATTAGATTAATCGCAGTCATTACGATGATGGTTATTTAAATTACCGTCAAATAATATTAGCACGTGCTGAGCATAAATGTTGACTAAATAGATCTGCCGCAATCCTGAAAAAAAGTTCTTCATCCACTTGCTCAATTTGAGAGGATAAACATCGCAAATTGTATTTTGTAGAGGAATATTGTCCGAGTCTGTTAGAAAAAAAATTCATTTTTATAGAGAGAAATTTGATACTTATATTGAGAAATTTCTAATTACCAAACGTTATTCGCATGCCGTCGGCAGATGACTTTTTTTGATAGATGATTACATCCACGAACGACAATTTCCCATTGAGTTGTCGTGATATTAGGTATCTAAAGACTACCATTACGTGTCTGGAATTTTTTTTACGACAATTCACAAACACGAACAACTGTAAAAATCATAAATAAGTTAAGACATTGTTGAATTTTATGCATTTTAGGTTAATAATATTATTATTGACTTACGTTAGAATGGCATATTTGTATGTTCGTGACTTGCATAGTATCAGTACCATTTGGAAATGGTAATTGAACTTCTGTGCTGGATTGAAAGCCATTTTGAGTTACTCGTTGGTGTTGAAACCCATATGAACCCCTTTTGAAAGAGAAACACTCATTTTTGGTAATTCTGTAAGAAAAAAAGTTCTATAACTATTGGCAATAACTTTCGATTAACGTTTACTAAGTATATAAAATCGAGAAACTCACACATAGCGTATGTAGTCATCATTAACGGGTAGATTTGCAGGAATCAAATTTCCGTTAACAAGGAACTCTATCAGGAAACTGGTAATATTACATCCAGCTAATTTATCCTTTTTGCAAAATACAATAAATTCTCGATTATCTGTTGCATAAAAATCCATTTTCATGCAATCGATAGGATACTCTTTGAGGCAATAGGTGAGATCATCAAGTGAATAAATGCGCAAAACACCTTTTGTCTCTTTCCCGGATTTCACCGAAAAACTTATAGCGAAATATTTATCTGAAAAAATTGATCGTCATTATTTTACAATAACTTGAGTATGACTTTGTTTTACCATTCACGGCATAGCTGGATATCGATTTGCGTTCGTTTTCCAGACTGGGACAAATTTCGGTAAAATCCGGCCTTCCATTGAGACTGGGAAACTCATTCAGCGATTTATAAATGCTTCTGGCAATGTGAGGCATAGATAGGTGGTATGAAAAATACTTTTGCCAGGATTGCGATAACCTCATTTGAATGAAATCATCCAGAATATTCTTTGGGATTTCATCTGCACACTTTTTGCACCAAAATTTTAGCAATCGTGCGGTGCACTGGTCAATCATATCCTTCCATGTTTTGGATATGCGACGGAATCCATACAATCCTCGTGGATTTTCGCAGAAAATTTCATTGAATATCTTGTCTCTTATCTCTGGAGGCAAGGTCTCCATTGTTGGCGTAATAAATAACTAGCGAACAGTTATTTAACACACTTTTGCGGCTCTGATGCACTCGATTATAAATTATATCTCAATGGCATTAATATCAGCACAAATACATTGTAGACGCGTTTTACGAGTCAACAAAAAAATGCTGCTAAAAAAAATTAGCAAGCCATAACCTCACTTTTATATTTGCCGAAGTAGCGCGCGCGCGTATTGGTGCAGTATTTTGACGCGGAAATTTAAACGATATTGCGAGAAGAAAAAAAAAACTAAAACACACTAACAAGAAAAATAGACGAATTTTGAAAAATTTGTACTTAGTTGCAAAAAGATAACATTATAACAATGGTAATAGACAAAGGCAGTTTAATCTTTATGCTTCTGTATGCTTTTTTAAACTTGGGTTTGATTTTTTTTCTATTTCTTCTGCTGTCCTTTCAAAAGTAAGCTATAAAAAACTTTTGATGCATGTAGATTCCAAATCGAATAACAATAAATAATAAAAAAATTAAATATCTTTTTTTTCATCAAGGTTATATAGATTATTTATTTATTCTGTGACTCATTGTTTTCACGAATGTCATTCATATATGACTATAAATAATTTAGAAAAGTTAAACACAATTTACGGAAAGTCAATATCGGTATTTTTTAAAAGAAAACAATTTTTTGCAAAAACAAACAGCAGAAAAATTGGTAAATTTGTTAAGGGTGGGATAAATAAATCAATTGCGAAAAGGTTGAATCTAGAATAAGAGAAGTCACAGTGTCACAGAAATGAAATTGAATTGGAGTATTGTCCGTATGATACAACAATTAGTTATCAACCATCATATAAATATTCAAAGCAACACGCTGCATTTATAAATTATAATTGAGCATTTAAAATTGGGAATAAATTAGGGATAACTAATTTTTTTTATATAAATAGAAAATAAGTTATATTTTGATAGAAACATGATAGTTCAATTATTAACAAGGTTTATTTAGGATGAGATTGACAAATAAATGCTCCGCTTTTGGTAACAATTAGAAATCGAGGTTTAGATTTGATATGTATTGCGCGAACGTAATCATGATTGAGAGGAAGCATGCGGATTGATGACTTCAAGTCAATTACAGTGAATCGAAATCCAGGATCAGCATTTCTTGCGGCATAATCCATTAGTTGCCGCGGATTGCCTCGAAATACAATAAATTTATCTGAAAAATGAAGAAAGAAAAATACTTTTTAGATTCATAGAGTAGCTACGATTATCCATTATTCAATATTATAATTACCAAGACATGTGATTAAAATGTGATAAACGTAGATGGATACTGAACGGACATGACATGTTTGGAAAAATGTTGATATCCAACTGTTAAATTTGCGTGAGTCAAAGTCGCAAATGCTATTTCTTGAAGGAATATTGTCCGCACCTATTGAAAACAAAAATAATTTTATAAACCGAAAAATACTATATTCAACTGTTTTTAAACATTACCACTTACCAAACTTTATTAGCATCCCCTTAGCAATATTTTTTATATATACAATTGGATCGGAGAAAATCAATTTGTTATCAGGCTGTTGAGTGATTTGATATTTGTAAACTGCTATTGAGTATTTAGCATTCGTATCAAAATTACCGCAAGGCATGAACACGAACAACTGTAACAAATCATGAATATACTTTGAGGCATATTGCTGAATTTCATATTGTTACGGCAAATATATTTTTGACGTACGTTAGAATCACATATTTGAATGTTCGTGATTTTACTCCATCCATAATTGGGAATAAATGGTACTGAAGTAACGCTGCTCGATCTACAACCCTTCGAAGTTAGTTGATGGTGGTAAAACTCAACAGATGGGAAGTTGGTGAAAGTGAAACAATGATTATTTGTGATTCTGTAAGAAAAAAAAAATTAGCACTATTGGCAATAACTGTAAATTGGACTTTCTTATCATATATATAAAATAAGAAACTCACACATAATCAAATTTGCCATTCAGTGATAAATGATTCGCCGAAATCAGATGTATCACATTTCCGTCGGCGAAGTCTGCCAAGAAATTTGAACTGCAAATCTTCCTGTCAATATTATATTTTTCAAATACAATAAATACTTGTTTATTAGTAGTGTAAAAATCGATTCTTTTGCATAAAATCGGATACTCTTTGATACAATGAGTGAGATCATCGAGTAAGTAGATGCGTAAAGCATATTTTTGATTTCCTCCCTGTCTCATTTGAAAACTCATAGCGAAATATTTATCTGAAAAAAATTTATCATTACTATTTCGCATTAAATTGAATATTGGTCGGTATTTACCATTAACAGCATAGCAAGATATCGATTTCTGTTCGATATTAAATGGGGAACCAATTTCAGTGAAAAAAACTCTGTTTGGTTTGAGGTTAAGAAGCTCATTCTGCATGGAGTCATGAATATCTTTGGCAATGTGAGGCAGAGCAAGTTCACTCGATGAGCAATACTCTTGCCACGATTGTGGTAGCCTCCTTCGAACTAATTCATTCAGACAATCCTCGGGTATTTCCTCGGAACATTGTTTGCACCACACCTTTAACAATCGCGCACCACACCGGTCAATCATATTTTTCCATGTTTTGGACACAAGACGCAGGAGATACAAATTTTTCGAGTTTTCTTCAAATACTAGATCGAATATTTTATCTGCAATCTCTTCAGGTAAGGCCTCCATAGTTGATAGTTGAAAAAAACCTGAATACTCCAAAAATTATAACCTCTTCAGCACGGAGCAACTACGTGTGACGTCGTAGCACGTCGTGGCGATAATGAAACGTCGGGACACAATCGACCAATAGCCTGTTCGAAACCATTGAACATTTTCAGATACTAGTGAAGGGCACGCTCCTGCGCGCGCGCGCCCAGAGCGCTTTACAGGCGCTCTCTCTCTCAAATACGAATTTCAAGCGTAAACTGTATTATCAACTAAATGTAGCAGCCCGAATGATAAAATGACAACGGATACGACGTCGTCAACTTCCGTGAGAAACCGACTTTTTACGATTAGAGGATTCCTCCTATCGTGAAAAGACGGTTTTTTCGACCTAGGGTATTTATTATTTGGCGAAGAACAGCCCCGCGATCAGGAGAGAATGGAAATTAGTCTTATCAGTTATCACTCGTTATTGCTATTTTCCATATAAGTACTATTCTTTTTAATATTTTCGAGAAAATGTTCAATTTACAAAAGTTAAACTCGATAATTTTATCGACAACAGCAGTATAAATACTTGATACATTGTCCATATTAATATTAAAAATGGGTATTTTTAATTAAAAAATATTTCCATAAACAACAGAGATAGAAATGCAACTACTTATGAGTCATTGTCTTCAATTTTATATACTTAGTGTTATTATAGAATTGCAGGGTATATTGTTATAAAATCGTAAAAAAAACAGTGCTCACAAATTAGTAACAATATCTACAGCATAAAATTCAAAATGAATACTTTGTCTGCAGCTACAATCGAGAATTGAGGTTTAGATTCAAACTGTAAAACGCGAGCATATTCAGACGAAAATAATGTATAAACGTTGTGTGATTTCAAGTTAATTACAAGACATGCAGATTCAAGATGACGATTTTTTGAAGCGTAATCCAATAATTGTCGCAAATTGCCTCGGAATACAATCAACTTTTCTGAAACATTGAATGAAAATACCATAGATTAATACAGTCATTACGATTAGTTATTATTCGATATTTAAATTAATTACCCTCACATGTGATTAGCACGTGATGAGCATAAATGGTGACTGAAGTGACCGTCTTATGATAGCTTTCAAAACTACTCATTACCCACCTGCCAAATTTGCAAGGATTAAGATTGCAAATTGTATTTTGTAGAGGAATATTGTCTGAGCCTAAATTTATTTGCAGTCCCGCAAAAGATGACTTTTTTTGATAAATGATTGGACTGTCGAAAAATAATTTGCCATTGGGATGCCGTGTTATTTGGTATTTGTAGACTACCATTTCGTAGTGTTGTCGAATTTCATTATGGCAAGAAACAAACACGAACAGCTGTCACAATCATTGGTGAGTTTGCGTATTATTTTATATCATTTGGCTTAACAATATTATTGTTGACTTAGGTGAGAATGACATATTTGTATGTCTGTAATTTTTGCACGTTCACTACTATCCGGAAAAGATACTTGAACACATGTGCTGGGTTGAAAGCTATTTTGAATTAATCGTTGGTGTTGAAACTCATTTGAACCTTTTTTGAAAGTAAAACACTCATTTTTGGTAATTCTGTAAAAAAAAAAACGTTTCAATATACTATTGGCAATAACTTGAAATTGAATTTTGCTATAATATAATAACGAGAAACTTACACATATGTAGCGCTCAAGGCAGAATTGTTTGTCATAACGCGCTCCTGGCAAATTTGCAGGAATCAAATTTTCATTAACGAGGAATTCTGAAAACAAACTGTAACTATTCAATGTGTCCTGTTGGGAAAATATAATAAATTCTCGATTATCTGTTGTATAAAGATCGATTTTCACCCATCGATTCGGATATATATACTCTCTGAGGCAATAGGTGAGATCATCAAGTGCATAAATGCGCACAGCTTGTCTTTCTTCCCCCGGTCCAAATAGATAGTAACAATTGATAGCGAAATAATTATCTGAAAAAATTTATCCTTATTATTTTGCATTAACTTAAACATTACATTGTTTTTACCATTGATAGCATAGTTGTATATCCGGCGATAAGCTCCCGGCGGATCAATGGGACAAACTTCGGTATAATGAGGACGCCCAACGAGGTTAGGAAATTCGTTCTTATATTCATAAATATCTCTGGCAATATGTGGTACAGCAAGTTTATAAGAGCAATATTTTTTCCAGGATTTTGGTACCCTCGTTCGAATAAAGTCATCCAGAGTATCCTCTGGAATTTCGTCTGAGCACTTTTTACACCACACTTTTAGCAGTCGCTTAGTGCATCGATCAACCATATCCTTCCATGATTTGGATACGCCACGGAGTCCATACAAATTTCTTGGGTTTTCGCAGAAAATTTGATCGAATATCTTATCTGTTATCTCCGTGGGCAAGGTCTCCATTGTTGGCGTGATAAAAACGTTTAAAAATCAACTTATTTTCACAATTTTTAATACAGTGGCACACGGCGTGATTTAACACACCTATATTGCGGCTCTAATGCACTCTCGATTATAAATTATGTCTGCAATTGTATTGATATCGAGACAAAAATGTTCCACGCGCGTCTCCTCGTCGGCCATCAAAATGTCAAAATGTTGGTTGTCCATAACCTCACATTTTTATTACAGCGCGCACACACATGGACGCATGTTTGACGGGAAAATTCTCAAAAAAAACTGTGGGAAAAACGAAGAAAAACATTTCCCAACATAATTAACACCAATAAAATAAGAAAAATTTATAGCCTGCAAAACTACAGCGAAAACAATAAACAAATGTGGTTTAATCCTCGATCTATTTTGATCGAGGATCGATGCCTCTCACGGCATAATTCTCGACAATTACCCCGGAAAACAATAAATTTGTCTGAAACATTAAAGAAAGATACTTAACATTAATATTACTAAACAATTATCCGTTATTTAATATTTAAATTACCAGCACATGTGATTATAACATGATGAACGTAGATGGAGACTGAAAAGACGTGACATAACTTCTATTCCAGAAGCTATAACTAGAGAAAACTTAAAAATTTAGTCTAGACAAAATAATTGCTACAAAAGTCACTCCCTTTGATGCATATAATAATGTTATTTGAAAATTGTTTATATCTTGTATAATTGTAAAAAAACAACGAGAGCAACATTTTTTATCGTCAGCTGGAATTATTATTTAAAATTAAAACTCTTTCACTGTGATACAAAATGGAAAAATAAATCAAAATACATATATTGCTTCAATTATCTTGCCATACAATTTGTATGCCTTAACATTTTTAATTAAAAAAAAAATTTTTTTAACCGTGGTTAAAAAATTTCTTACAACTGCAGTTGTAAAAAGGGAATCTAAGGAATAAGATTCACTGTAAATACTTTCTTAGTAGTGACAACCAAAAAACAAGGTTCCGATTCAGTATGTATTATGTGAATATAACGGCTATGCACTGGAAATGTTTTCACGTCAATTGCAGTACACTTAGATCCAGGATCGCTAATTTCCACAGCATAATCCATTAGTTGTCGAACATTGCCTCGGAATACAATAAATTTGGCTGAAATATTTAAATAAAATATCATGTAGATTAATACTGCAATAACTACGATTATATCCTGTATTGTATTGATCATTTAAATTACCTGAGCATACGATTAGCACGTGATAAACATAAATAGTGATAGTTAAAGCTTTGTCTTGTTGAAAAAATTTCCGTAACCACGCGTTAAATTGGCGCGAGTAAAGATCACAAATAGAATTTTGTTGGTAAATATTGTCTGAACCTAAAAAATTAATTTTTAAAATTAATTTTTTAAACAGAGATCAAATTAATATATTACAATGATTTTAAGATATCTAAAACTTACCAAACCTTATTCGCAGATCTTTATCTGATGACCTTTTTTCATATATAATTGGATCGGAGAAAAACAATTTGCCATTAGGCTGCCGTGTTGTTTGGTATTGATAAACTATCATTACGTCTCTGCGATTCTTACTACGACAATATCCAAACACAAACAACTGTAACAATCATGAATAAATTAAAAATTTTCTAGACTACTAATATATTATTTGACGTACGTTAGAATTCAATAATTGTATGTTCATCATTTTTCTATCTTTACTGCCATTCGGAAAGGATATTTGAACAACTGGGCTTGGTTCAAAGCCATTTGCAGTCAATTGGTGGTGTTGGAACCAATTTGAATTCCAACAGTATGTGAAACACTCATTGTTGATAATTCTGTAAAAAGGAAAAGTTCTATTAAATTAACGTTTGCTATATAAAGTCGAGTAACTTACACATAACGTGTTCCATCATTTAATACTAGATGTGCAGGAATCAGACTGTCATTAACGAGGAATTCTGCTAGCATAATTGGACCTACAGTCATGTTGGGTATATTGCCTTTTCGAAGTAAAATAAATATTTGATTATCCGTAGTATAGAAATCCAATCTGAGACACCAAATCGGATACTCTCTGATGCAATGAGTGAGATCATTGAGTGAATAGACGCGTAAAACATATCTCATTATGTGTGTAGTTGAATAACTGATAGCCAAATATTTATCTGAAAAAATGGATCTTATTATTTTGCATAAACTTGAATATTTATCGCTTTGTTTTTACCATTCACAGCATAGCTATCTATCCAATCGCGTTCTGAGCTGGAGCAAATTTCGGTTAAATGAGGATTTCCAACAAGGTTAGGAAAATCGTTTCTTGATTCATAAATGTGTCTGGCAATGTGAGGCAGAGCAAGTTCATTTGAGCAATACTCTTGCCAGGATTGTGGCAACCTCGTTCGCACGAAATCATCCAGATGATTTTTTGGAATTGCGTCTGAACACTTTTTGCACCACACTTTGACCAATCGCGCAGTGCACCGGTCAATCATATCTTTCCATGTTTTAGATAGACGCCGGAGTTCATACAAGCCGCGTGGATTTTCGCAGAATATTTCATTGAATATCTTATCTGTTATTTCCACAGGCAAGATCTCCATAGTATTGGCCTCAATAAAAACCTCGCCTATATATGTACTTTAGAGAACAATCAACCTTGATATTTTTTTTTGTAACTATAATGTTCTCAAATAGATCTTCAATTGTTGTATGTACAAGTTGCACTGCAGAAACGGATGATGCACACGAGTTTCGTTTTTGTCATCAAAATATTAGCCACCATAACCACACATTTTTGTTTTTCGGTTTTTGGCGCGCGGGTATGCACAACACTGCGCAGTTATTTTGATCCCTCTGGCGCAACACAAATCTATATAGAAAATCGGGGGGAAAACGAACTTATTAGGAAAATTATTAACAAAGTGTGCATGAAAATATGTGTACACCCTGTGTGTGTATGTGTAGATGGTACAGCAGAGGACTCTTGTTGAGATCAAACAGGTCCCCTACACGATCATACAGAGTGAATACATATACACAAATATGTCTTTTTTCAAAACTGAGTGGAAACCGCCAAACGCAATGAAGAAAAAAACCGCACGGAGCTTTTAATCAATTTTTATGATGTATACTTATAATAGAAATTTAATGTCCAGGATTTAAATACGGAATTATTTTTGTGAGTTAAGTAGACATGAGTAATAATGAAAATAAATTTCGGCGGATTAATTCCCACCCCCCTCAACAACCCTTCCGGCAGCCATTCCGTTTGTCGTATTTGTGCCATGAAACTGATCCCTGATAGCTTCAATCCAATACCTTTTTAGTAGAAGGGTAATGAAATAAGGTATTTGAAATATTATTAGAAATTCTGTAAAAAATTTTTATCGACATTTACACGGAATAATTTTCTTTTCTCATTTCTTCTCACATTTTCTCCATAGAATAATTCTAGTCATTTACAACTTTTTGTAAGCAGTCAATCCTTGAGAATTATGCTCTCTATGATCTTGCGACACATCACGTACAAAAATCCTGAAAAAATTCTAATTTCAATTTTCTAGTGAGAAAAAAATTATTGTTCCTTAATTGCGAAGAATATGTCTAAGAGGTAAACTTGTATATAATCATCAATGTTCGGTGCAATGTAATAAACAGAAATTGAGGTTTCGATTCAACATGTATGACATGATCACAACCGAACAGGAGTTCGTCGCTGATTGCATTAGATTTCGCCTCAATAACAGTACATTTGGATCCCAGATCGGCATCTCTTACGGCATAATCCATGAATTGTCGATAATTGCCTCGGAATATAATCATTTTTTCTGAAACAATGAAGAAAAATACCGTAGATTTATGCAATGAGTATGATTGTCTGTTATCCAATAATATCTTAATTACCTCTGCATTTCATTACCACGCAATAAGCATAGATGGTTAATGAAATAATGGAGTAGCAATGAAAATAATCCATTATCCACCTCTTGAATTCACACGAATCCAAGTCGCCGATACTATTTGGTAGAGGAATATGGTCTGCGCCTATAAGAAAAAATTCATTATTAAACAGAAAAATATGACAATTATTTTGAGATATTTCAAATTACCAAAATATAAGTCCGGTACCGAAGAAAATTTCATCGTTAGATAGGGCACTGAATCGGAGAAAACCACTTTACCACTGCGTTGCCGAAATATTTCGTGCTTATAGACTGTCATCAATTTAGAATACTTCACACATTCAGAGTATATAAACACGAGCAACTGTATAACAATCATAGATAAATTGTAGCATTGCTCAATTTCATATATCTTTTAGGCTAATAATATTTCTGACTTACGTAAGAATCACATATTTGTACTGTTCTTATTGTTGTAT